>QEOT01122694.1:0-25343 GCA_003123785.1 Pterocarya stenoptera | reverse complement strand
GCCCCTAGAGATTGTTTGCACCTAAGGAGACTTGAACCTTAGACCTGGGGAGAGCATACCCCCAAGCCTAATGCCTTTACCACTTGAGCCAACCCCTAGACAGTATACAATATATTTGTTGGTTAACTGTTGCAAGATATATATTGGTTGGCGGAAACAGCCAATGAATCACAACTGCAAATTAAGTTCCTTTCTATGCCAAAAACAGAAAAAGCGTGGGTTAAGATATTTGAGGTTGTTAGGCATAATGATATAAAAGATAGAAATGCCAACTATAACCCGAACTCTGAACTCCATGGACCATCAAAATGGTACCCAAAAGATAAAAGGAAAAATACTGTAAACGAGAAATCCAACACGAAGTGTGAAGTTCACACCGAATGTTATACATACGCATGTAAAAGCACGAGATTTGCAGAAACTTTGCAGCTAGATCAATTAAATGTGAAAGGCAAAAAGGGACGGCATTAAGACTGCATGAGTTAATACCAGTGAACGTTGTAGGCATCATGAGTGTTTGAATAAATGATGGCGTGCCAACATCTCCTGTATCCCCAATGCAGAAATGCTTTCACATCCAAGGAGCTCACGAAGGTTTGCATCACATAATATCACCATTGAATTTAAAGGATCCTAAAATCATACAAGTAAAACCACAAAGATTTAATTGCTAATTGCATGAGAAGATGATGTCAATGAAAAGGAACCAAATAGAATCCTAGTATGTATAGATGAGCCTAGATAAAGCTGCCAATTTAGATTTGAAAGAGAGCAAGAGAGAGGGGAGCAAACTCGTGCACCAGGATACCTACCTCCAAACTGTTAACTTTAATGTACTCCCATACACGCCTTAAAGCCTCAGATTGGAGCATCTCCCTTCCTTCAGAGCCCAAAAACTTGGCAAGTGCTTCAGATATAACGACAGCAGATGAACCTGGTTCACTACTTTCAGTTGTAGACTCAATATCTACCTTCAATCGTTTAGCTTGACCTGACTGCTCTGCAGACATCAAGTGGGGGAACATTGACTAAATGAAAACCATTATAAGACAGATAATGTGTTCTAATGCCACATTACATACTTGAAGGTTCAAGTGCAATAATATGTTTGGCTAGCAGCTTATTCATCTTGAACATGTCAGTACAGTCCGTCTCAAATACCAAACGCAGGGCATCATCACAGATAATCTTTCTTTTGTTACTTGGATCTTGAAGGTTGTTTTTCCTTATGTAGGCCCACAGCTGCTTCACAATCTGAACAAAGCAAACCAGAGTTTCTTCAGTATCCATATCAAAATTACTTCATAAACCTTAACACTTCCATAATGTAAATTATAAAAGAGCCCAATAAGATTGCAAAATATGTGGAAATAACAACCTCAGTCCTTGGCATTGCTGGCTGACCAACGATTGCCTGAAGTTCAGGTGAGACACCACACACTTTGTTTAAACCCCCAGGACCACCTCTTCTTTTGGTTCCCACCGGAGTGCTGAAACAAAACACAATACACACAAATACATCAAGTCATCCATCAGAGTTATACTTCCTATTAGGAGCATGCCATAAAGTACTTGCTCATGTAGATACAAGGGTGAAACAAAATTAGAATGCATGCAAAGGCAATGTCGAGTAGCACACCACTAGTTATCACGATACAAAGATAAATGGCACTCCTAAGATTAAAAAAGAAAAAGAAAAAGAAGAAAAATGCTAAACCTAGATCACAGAAATGTAATCACATAAAAGTTCAGAATTTCCATAATAAAGACACAAAAAATGGACCACCCCCAACTAAAATATTATCAAGAAAATCTATTCACAAGTAATTTCACTCAAAACACATAAGCATGATCACATTTTAAACCAGTTAAATGGAAAGGGAAAAATCCCTTTAATAAAACTTTTAGTAGATCAAAGCAGAAGCAAGCCATGCACTAACTGTAAGAACCCGTCAAGGCCTCCATTTTCCAGCAAGAATTTTTGTCGCTAGCCAAACAGACAAGAAACGTATTCCTAGGATATGCCGACACATTGACTACATGAATTACTCTTTTATATTCAAAGACAGAAGATAACAGCCTGAAATAAAAATAAAGACTCTCTCACTATATGGGAGAGTATAAATACCAATCTTATTATCAGACCGTACTCATAACTCTCTTCCAAACCAATTAAAGACTGAACTCAAAAGAAAAAAGAATGTCAAGAAATGGAACCTAATCACTATAAAAGGTGACAAATTCATTAAATACCCAGAAATACGTACCAAACTCAAAATATTGAAATTAGCTAGCATATAATGAAAATATGCAACTAAAGGATGCTAGATTAGTCAAAACAGACATACTTATCGTAAAGATAAACCAAACAAACTTAGCCGCAACAGAAAAACCCTAACTTTGCAACTCCAGCAACCCCAACCCTGAAATTGAACAAAAACACCCGAAAAAACCCTAAACGTACTCCCAAAGAAAAAAATAGAACCTTTGCTTCGGGGTCTCAGCGGTGGCATTTGGAGCGAAAGCCTCAGGCTTGGTCACCGACGGCTGCGGCTGTACCTGTGCTGCCAGATGCTGGGGCTGCGGCGGCTGGTGTTGGGGCTGCCGGAAGGAGAGCTCGTCGGGGAGGTGGTGAGGGTGGGGCTGGAGGGCAAAATGGGGAGGGTATTGTTGGGGGTGGGTGGATGGGAATTGAGGGTGGTTTCGGAGAGCAAAATGGTCTTTCGGTTGAGGGTGGTAGTGGTGGGTCTGTGGATAGGGAGGTGGCTGAGCGTGGGCGCGGAGGAGGAGGTTGATCTGGTCCCGGATGAAGCCGGCCTTGTGGGATAGGTCTAGACCTAGCTTTGCCTCCAACTGCTGAACGACGCTATTATAAGTGGTGGCAACGGTAGGGTCCGCTTGACTGAGCACAGACTCCACGCCTTTTGCTATTTCTTGGTCGGACGCCATGGTTTCACCTTCATATACTAACTGAAAAAACGGACTCAAACGGCTCTCGTCTCTCTGCTCTCTTTCTTTCTCTCTCTTCGTCTCTGTCTCTCTCTGTCTCTGTCTAATCTCTCTCATTTTATAATCGAGAAAAGACTAGAATACCCTTCAGATGTGCAATGACGAGATAATCCCTGCGGTTCGTAGCCAGCTAACATCGCAGTGCGAAAAAGGCGAGCCCAGAGATGTAATTGGGAAGCGTGACGGTGCAGAGGTCACCTTTTCTTTTTCTTTTGTTTTTTTTTTTTCTTCAGAAAAATAAAGAGTAAAGAGAAAGGGATATTATCAAATTTACCAGACTGCCAAGTGGATCAGTGCACTCTTTTTTTTAAGGAAAATGAAAATCTCGAAGACGTGTCGTGGGCGTATTGGTGAATGTGATTAGGTTTTGGTAGTCTTGACCTTTTGAATCGTCCTATAAAATTTAGGACAAGTGGGGGTTTGCTCAACGAACTGTAGACTGCTGTAGGAGTGATCTGGGATAATGAGAGTCACTTCATCCAACGGTTGATACGCTTATACGGCTGAGCACTTACTTGATCAAGTCAGAGTGTGAATGTCCTACCTCCGACTCCAACTCTAACTCTACCTTGTGTATCTTCGACTTTGACTTCAACTCCAACTTGCCAGAAGAATAGAGTCGGATTTGAATTTTTTTATTCAAAATTTTTAATTAAGTATTTTTTTTTTCTTAACTTCATATTTAGTCTATTTCTTAAAAAAATAATTTTTATGAGCTTTCAAATTTTAATTTTTTTTTTCAAAAATTTATGTAATATATAAAACTCAATCATTCACTTTTATTTACTTCAATTTTACCAAAAACGTGATCAAGATTGTAAAACTAAATAACTCACTACAAGTTAGAAAAACATAATCAAAATTACAAAATTAAATCATTCACTACAAATTAAAAAAAGCATAACCAGATCTACAACTAATCTCTAATCACAGCTGACTTTCTACAACTTACAAGCAACTGAAGCCATAACTAAAAAAATAAAAATAAAAAGCTTACAAGCCATCAATATTGTTACGTGTTCCCAACTACAACAGCCAACATTACAAATTAAAATCATGTGTTATTGTCTCATTCCAACAACAAATAAAATCAAAGAAAGCCAACAACATCAATCATCTGTCATCTGTTATCTATCCTCTCAAATTATCCAACCAACCCATCACCCATCATCTACAACAATAACAAGTTCTCATTCCAACAATAAAAGAAAAACAACAACAAAACAAATATCTCGTGCCAAAGAAATTAACCAAACTCTAAGGGGCTTTTCAGATTGGGAAAAGAGTTGAGATGGTTTGTAAATAGTAAAATAAGATATTTTATGAATATTAATTTTTAATATTATTATTATTTTAAGATTTGAAAAAGTTGATTGTTTATTATTTTTTGTGTGGGGATTGGGGAAGATTTTTTTAGAATTTGAAAAAGTAAGATTATTTATTATATTTTAATGTGGGAATTTGGAAAGATTCTTTTGGATTTGAAAAAAAAATATTATATTTTGTGTGAGAATTTAGAAAAGTTGTAATGATGAAGATGAAATGAGTTGAGATGAGTTGAGGAGAGTTATGAATTCAAACAAGGCCTTAGTGTCATTCCAAGTTATGCCTGAAGAGAATAGGGCAAGATTAGTGAGGAAATAAGATAGGTCTACATAAATTAATAAAAATAGAGGAAATAATATTGAGCACAACAATTTCACAAATGCACCTCAAACCTCAATCATCTTCATGTAGTAAACTCGTTATACTAGTGATCAATTCTACATTAAGATGTTAAAATATTAGACATTAGTATAAAAAAAATGATAAAATCAAGATATATAACAAAAAATTAAAAAAAAAATCTCTAAATATATTACCTAAGCTTAACTTATATTTGTCTGCATTATCAATTGTATTCAAATAATTTTGACTCGAGCTTATTAAGGGTGGGCAGGAGGGCCCTGCACCCTGCTACCCCGCCCCGTCCACCCGGCCACCACATGGACGGGGCGGACTCTCATCCGTTAGATGCAGGTGGCGGGACCACTCATCCAGCATTTAGGAGGTCAAGACGATATAATAAAGTGAATACAACTATAATGAATCTAAAAACTATATTATTAGTTTTTAAATTTTGTTTGCATTTACAAATTTAGATTTTCAATTTAAATTATGTGATAATTTGGATCTAAAAAAATCTGTTTGGACTCATAAATAATATTTAGGCCCAATGGGCCACTGGTAGTATTAAAGTGAGTGGGGGGCAGGGTGAATGAGGTGTCCAACCCCGCCCCTCGGCACCGGGGTAGGGAGCCCCACCCTGTCTCCCGAGGGAGGGTAGCTCAAATCCTCCACTCCCGCATGGCAGGGTGCGAGGAAGGATACACCCCACCCCGCACCATGAGGGTAGCATCCCTATAGCATAAAGAAGTGGATTTCAACCAATTTTGCACACACACAAGAGTCTCTAAAGTTCTAGGAGCCGAAGAACTCCAAAACAAATCTAGGACACGGCTTCCAGTACTAAATGCTGACTCAGATGCTACGATGATGATTGGAATAACCAAGATATTTCTTGCCATTAAAGCGAGAACAATATATTTGGTAGAGTTGACCCCCACCAAATTAAAATGTCAAAACTCTCTGTAGGAACCTCAACATCTTCCAAATAACACCATTCTAGTTTCGACTTATAGTCCATCATGGTTGCTTATTTTTGCTCTTTATGGAAATTTCTCAAAAAAGGCTAAGGGATCAATTGTACAGCTACTCCCCATTGATGTACTACTCTCATTACGAGATACGAGTGTGAGACGTGATTGATTTAGACCCACTTGCACACCCACCACCAAATATAACATATTGTTCATACAAAAACTCCAAATCCCTCTTGAGGAGTGCAGCAAATTCCTCACTCCTCTCATCGCCTAAAGTTTACTTGAATCAATATTTTTGAATAACCAATTTGTACCATGGATCAATAATGTCAGCAATAAAAAACAACATGTTTATCTTTTAAAGATCACCCCAATATTTATCATACTTTCTTTGCATTCTAAAAGCTATTGAACTCAAGAGTCGATAACTATTGTCACAAAAACTATTCAATTTTGCATGAATATTAATAAGGTATTGGAAATATAGATTTGATGTGGCATATAGTGTACCAGAAATACCCAATGTGACATTATAAAATACATAAAGAAATTTCGTAAAGTTTATTATGGTCTCCCAATCATCAGATCCAAGAACTCCTAATTTTTCTCAAGCCCATCCTCGGACAAATAAATTCACTAGTAGGGATCGTCATCAAGCAGTAGTTGGAAGGCTTTTTCATACTTCTCAGCCACGTCCAACATAAGATAAGTCGAGTTTCATCTAGTAGGTATGTCAAGATACAAAAAACTAAAACATAGAATTTTTGACCTATCAACACAAAACTTGAAAGTGATAAGTCTTTGGGAAGAAAACTTCACATACTTACTCAAATTGCGGGCTCTTATGATTGAGTCATTAACATTTTTCAAACCTTCACTCACAACAAGATTTAAAATGTGTGCAATACACTTCATGTGAATAAACTCTTGATCCACAACACACTCCTCACTTTATTTCCCTTATTATCAACCAATCAATAGCGAAGTCTTTAGAGGTAGCATTGTCTACCTTAATTGTAAGAATTTTGTCAATGCCCCAGTCAAGCATTCACTCTTCCAATACCTCTCCCAATCGTTGCCCCCTATGATCGCTAACCCAAGTAAATGAAATGATACGCTTGTGCAACTTTCAACTACTATCAATAAAGTGAGCCGTGACACACATGTAATTAATGTTTTGAATAGAAGTCTAAGTGTCGATGATCAAACACACTCTTTGTTTGTCAAAACCATTTTCTTCTAGATATCATTCTCTCTCAAGAATAACTTCATACAATCCATCATTATCGTAAAACGAGAATGAATAGGAAACCTAGGATCGAGGGGTTTAGGTCTTGTTTGGTTGTTAGACTCATCTGAGTTCAATTCCGTTCAGTCTAATTTTAAACTAAGTCTAACATCCAACTCTCAAATTACTAAACTAATCTCAACTCAAAACCTCTTTATGCGTGGGACCCACAACCTTTTTGAATTCAATACTTCTTTACACGTGGGTCCCACAACTTTTTTCAATTTCTCATAAATACATCTAAACTCATATTAATATCCAAACACATTTAAACTCATCTTAGGTGGACTCCACAAAACTTCCTCTACCATCTTAACTCACTATTATTCATAAAGAATTCAACTCAGTTAAACTCAACTTAACGTCCAAATGTAGTCTTAGTGTAGTCCTGAAACTTTTAGCCCTCAACAATCTTAAAGGGCAACTCATCACTATCACTATCCAAGCAAGGGCAATCCTAATTTGTTTTCTCTTTATACTTAGTAATCTCTAGATTCTTTTACCCTTCACCTTTTTCAACTCTTACTTCCGGGATCAAGAATTGTTAACCCTTGTCCAATTTACTCTTAAGAATTTTGGGGCAAAGGTGGATGCGTGCTCTCATGGCTGAAGTGTCTTGCTTTTTAGGATAACATTTTCACAATCTCCCACAATGGTTACAAGTAGCTGTAGATTCTTCGAAATCACAATTAGGCACTCTTGTGAAGTGATCCCTTACCTCAGACCTATTATTGGGATTTCTACTACTTGGTGGAGGGTTGGGAGGGGGGTAGAGTGGAATGTAGTATGAGTGTAAACCGAAAAGTCTAATAGTTCACTAGACTCTTCGATTATGAAAGTCTCGATAGGCTGTTGTAGTTGTCGTCCTTCTAGACAAGATGTAGAGGTGGACATAAAAATGTTTGTGCCTTCACAATTCTTAATTTAAGAACTAAAACACAACTTAAACAAAAAAAAGTAGGGTTAACACAGCCCCAAAAATACAAGACACAAACAAAAACTGCCCTAAAAACAAGTATGAATTTTAGTTAAAGTAAGCTTCAATCTCTACCATTAAATGAACAACACCTCATTAAGTATAATAACACATTGAATTTGCAATTTGAGATTATGCTAAGATAAAAACACTTATGCTATGAGTTTGAGATATTAACTCAAATTGGGGTTGTTTTAGTGATCGCAAATCACTAAAACAACCCACATTTTCAGGTTAATCATTAAAAACAGCCTTAACTTTTGCATCATATATAAACAGACCCAATTGTGGTTTTTCTATTTTTTCAGAAAACTTATTTCACTTTAAATTTTCATTGGATTTAAAAAGTAAGTTCTGAATTGGATCATTTCCACAAGAATAGCTTAGTTTTGTACTTCAAGAAGCTGGCAAAGAGAAAGCAAGAATTCATTTATCTAAAATGTTTCTTCAGCTTGGATAAAAGGAGCAATAATAAATTTTGGAACAAGTGAAAATATAAAAGTCCAAGAAAAGACCTAAACCAATGCAAATACATACTGAAGATGCATGCAGGTATCCAGATGACAAACGATGGGTCATATAGAAAAATAATAGCAAGATACAAGGAGTTTCTAAATTCACAATTTTGAGCAAGAAACAGATCAAGGATTTTCTAAATTCTCAAACCAAGTTAGATTCGAGGGACAGGGACTTACTTTGGACCGTGGTGAACCAAAAACCTAGAAGCCTTTAGGCATGCAAGCATATCCCAAATCTAGAAGCAAAATCAACCAACAATCACAAATTGACCAAAAATCCAAAATAAAAAATCAACCAAAAAGCTCTTACTATGAATTGGTGGTGAATGGCGAGGGGCAATGGTGGCCAACGAGGGAAAGGGACTTAGGGTTAGACTTAGAGTTTTGAAACTTAAAAGCCCTTAACTAGACTTAGATCAGTAGTGATGGCGATGATGAATAGTGGTGGAGAAGGAGCCGACGGCAAGGATCAGTGGTGGACAACAACAAGGAACAAGCAATGACGACGATGGAAGAAGACTCAAAGGCAACTAGATTTCTGAAAGAGATTAGGGTATACAAATAAGATGAGGTCGACGGTGGGTTGGTTAAAACCCTAAGGAGAGGTTTGAATAGTGAGTTGATATGAAACGAGAGGTGATTAAATGAAATTTAAAAGTAGGAATGGGCAGAGGGGCCCTCATAGTGCCGGCACCTCTTTTTTTTTAATATAAATATATAAATATTTATTATTTTTACTATATATAAATATAGTAATATGTATTGAGTAGAATTTTTACTGTAAGTTGTAGTATAGTACCCTTTCATTGATTGTCTTAATAATATAAGTCTCACACTTAAGCAATGCGAGACTCTTGTATTACATTACAACTTACACAATATATGTACTAGAAATTTTAAAAATTAAATAATTTTTAAATTATAGTAATATTTATAAATTTAAATTTACAATTTGAGTCTTAAAATGTGTTTTTGATCACTTTTGGACTTATGAATAATTTTTAGACCTAATGGAATGTAGTTCATTATTGAAGTGGTTGGGGGGAGGGTGAATTGGGAGTTCGCCTTGCACCTCGGCATGCAAGGCGGGGCATGCCGAGGGGTGGGGCGGGCCGGAGGACAGAGAGGGGGCTACTCCACACTATATGGTGCGAGTAGCACCTCTATTTAAAAGGTGAATAAAATATTGTTAGATAGATGAGATGTGAGACTTTTTGTATCCAAACCTCCCTTAAGAATGTAAAATGGCGCCGTTTTACCTGCTAAAAAAAGATGCATCTTTATTGGGCCAAATGGTGGGTTGGATTCTTAGTGGGTAAAACGATACCATTTTACTTGATTTTTGGGCTAGGCTACTAGGGTTTTAGGCTTCTACACCTTTTTTTTTTTCCCAAATCCTAAATTAATATGAACCTTTGTTTTAGTTATGATATTTATAATTTTTTTCACCACTCAATTTATTTGTTAATATTGATTATTAACAATTACTATTTAAATAGACTTGTGCTATAGTGTTTAAATAGAATTTATTATACTAGTGTTATTATACATCAGAACAAAAGTTGATTGGCTCAGATTTGGTAATAGAAACACAAAGTATTACCATACTTATGCCAACCAGAGGAGACACATTAACCACATCAATAAGATTAAAACAGAAACTGGAATGGGCTTGCATGAAAATGGTGATATCAAGGCTGCTTTCACACCAATACTTCTCTAGTATTATTACTTTTGTTGGGGTTGTCACACATCTGTTGTGGAAGAGGCTGGTGGTTAGTTTATAGTGTGAGAAAAAGTCTCACATCTTAAGCTAGTTTTTGAGGTTGAGAGTGGCTATAGACCACCCAACACTGGTATCAAAGTCCAAGTTTACCAATAATCTTAGACCCAACAGTCTACGGGAGAAATGAGTTATCGCTGATGTTCGCGCGCGCAAACATGTATACATTCCTTTTTGACATAAAAAATGAATCTCCAAAGGTTTTGGCGGTTCATGAAATTATTTTGAAATTATATTTATTGACATGTCACATCTTACACGACTTTACAATTGGGTTATGAAATTATTTAAAATGTATCACCAATGGCGGGCCCACGTTAGACTTGAAGGGGACCATGCCCCCCCCCCCCCCCCCCAAAAAAAACTTTTTGAATATATCCCCTAGATTTTATACATAATTCTATAAATAATAAAAAATGACCCAAAAAAAAATGATAATCTTCATATACTCCCTAAAACTTTCTAAAATTTCAATATACCTAAAATTGCTTCTCTATAATTTTTTTCTTATAGTCTCAAAATTCTATTTAATTTCTATATATTATTTATTTTCAAGGATGTAGCATCTTCAAAATTAAACTTAAAACTAAGTTTAGAAGAAATAATAAGCTTATTAATATGGGTCCCAAATTTTTTTGTTATACAATATTGGGCTTCTTAATATGGAATCCAAAGAAAAAATATAAGAAAAAATATTTAAGGTCAATAATCTATATGAAAAATAGTTGCGAGATTTTATCCTAAGAAAAGAATTTATTTAAACTTGCAATTATACCATTATATGTTTAATCTGATATGAAAATATCTAGATTTTGCATAAAATCTGATAAAGTAGCTTACATACTAGGATAAAAGATGATTATAAAAGATCTCTTGATAGTTTATATGAAAAAACTAAATTCTAAATATTTCATTACAAAAATAATGATGGATGAATATTATTCCATGAAACATTATCGTCAAAATCTGAAACATATATATTAAGTTGTGTTTTTATAATTTTATTTCTACATGTACGTAGCAAATTACCGAGATATATTTTTATATTTAGTTACATTTTTATGATTTTTTCATATATTTTTAATTTACATAAGAAAAATGATGTTGACAGTCCTAGGATGTGCAAGTCCTGCCCACTTCCTTTGAAAAAAAGTAGGTAAATTTATAATTCACATGAAAAAATTATTTTTTAATAGTGAATCTCACTCTTTTTTTAAAGAAAGTGCGTAGTTCTTGCACACTTACAACTATATCTATTATTACTCTTTATATAAATGTGTCACACAATAAAAAAGTTGGCCCCTCTCAACACAATTGCTGGTTCCACTACTGTGTATCACATTAATTGTTATAACTAAAAATAATAAAACTAAACTAAAATGTAGAAGCACTCAAACTTAAATATCCCTCGAGACTCATCATTTAGGCTGGGCCTTCTCCACCAAATTAATTTAAAGAAAATGTATGCACAATGTTCTGCTGGTAAATAAATTATAGATTCTGAAAATAATAATTGAGTTGATCTGGCAGACATATTAGGTCATGAGTTAGAACTAGAAAATATACATTGAGAGTTTAAATTTGTAAATAGTAGTAAATAGTAATAAATTTGTTGAAGAAAAATGCTAGTTTGCTCTCTCATTTTGCCTATTCATTTTGACTACTTGTGTATTTATTTATTTTTTACTTAATGATTAAGGAAGTAATTTTTAATATATTGATATATTTTTTTATTTTTTAAAAATATTTCAATATATTAAAAAAATCACTACAAGAAAAATGAATTTTTGTGACCAATTTATTACAACCAATTTTAATTGTAAATAGTTATTTCACTAGAATTAACTGATCGTAAATAAGCAATTTTCTTATAGTAAATATGAAAATAAAAAGAACAAAAAAATGAAAAGCTAAGATTATACCAGGCAGCACGCCCAGTGGTCATTGCTAGACGGCAACCTAACATGACCCTTTGTTGAGATGATCTCAACTTACATCTCAATCCAAACAGGCTCTACTTAGGAAAACCATTTGTACCATAAGTAATCATTTGTTACCAATGATACACGTATCACTTAATAGAATATAAAGCACAAAAATGTCATGTCCCAAATTCAAATGCAATCGTTTTGAAATAGGGAAATATTTTAATAATAAAGTGATTTTATAAAAGTGAATATACAAATTAATATGATTTGATGTAACATGTTAGATTATAAAATTATTTTTATTATAAAATAAATTTAACATATTATATAAAATCATATCAATTTATAAATTTATTTTTATAAAATTATTTTATTGAAGCGTGAAATATATTTTAGATGAGTAATACTACTCATCATCTCAATTTTTATCATTTTCTTATCATCACATGATCTAGTGTTAGATTATTATATTTTACTTATAAATTTATTATTTAATGTCACATAATGTTGAGAAAATGATATGAAAAGGAATGATGAATATATTTACTATTTTGAACAGGTTCCACCAACTACCGTGGACGCAAATCACAGCACAATATTCTTTCTGAAAATTATAACATACAAAACAGCAAAAGCATGCCACTCGTCTCCGTGGAAGCTCGTGCAGGAGTGACCCTCACGATCTCACCGCCTCTCTCTCTATCATATATTTTTCTTTTTCTTTTTCACTAGGAAGGTTCTGAATTTCGGATCACCACACGACCATTTCCTTCTCTGCTTGAGCACCCTGAGCCCTCTCTCTCTCTCTGAGTCTCTGGTTATCCTTTTGTGGGTTTTCATGATTATATTTGCTATATTACCTTTTCTGGGTTATCCTCTTAGCTTCTTCTTTTTTGTTTGCTTTTAGTTGCTCTTATATTTGGTGAGTCCGATCCCTGTGCTATTCGGTTCTTCCTTTTGTCACTGTTTATGGGCTAGCTGTTGATGTATTTCGCCGTTGGGTTGGTTTGAAGTTCCAGAAGCAATGGGTTTTGACGAGAAAAGCAACGAGGGTGAGGAACACAGCGAAGCTTCAAAAACAAAGACAAGAGCAAAAGCCGCTAGAGATGAAGAAAATGCTGGTACTGAACCAGGACGGGAAATGAGTGAGGTTTCCATTTGTGCGACTGAGGATGAGGAAGATGAGGAAGGAAGGAAGATAGAGTTGGGTCCTCAATACACTCTGAAGGAACAATTCGAGAAGGATAAGGTTTTGTTTATGCATGCGTTTATGCTTTTCGTGAATCCTGTAATCTTGCATTTTGTGTCTTGATTATAACTCGTGTAAGCCTTGTTTTGTGGTTATACAGGATGATGAGAGCTTGACGAGATGGAAGGAACAACTTCTTGGAAGTGTAGACTTCAATTCTGTTGGAGGTAATCAATTTTTTATCAAAATTTGTCTGTCACTCATGGACTTTGTTTGGTTGCAGAGAAAATGGAGGGGGGAAATATATAAGCTTGGAATCTTTCATTGTTGTGAGGTTCAATTTTTTTTTCTTTTTATTTTTCGCTTGAAATCTGCAGTTATAATTAATCATACGCTTTAGGAAAGCAGAGATCAGCAGCGAAGCGTGGAAATTAATAAAAGATAGATTATACCTTGAAACGATTTTGCTTCCAAAATTTCCTAGCTTTTGCTTTAAATCTCAGCTGTTTGATGGCCAATCTCTTAAGTCTTATAATGAGGTGCATTTGAGCTCTTTCCAGAATTAATTGTATGACAATAGAATTATACCTTTTGAAACGAGTTTGCTTCCAAATTTTCCTAGCTTTTGCTTTAAATCTCAGCTGTTTGATGGCCAATCTCATAAGTCTTATAATGAGGTGCATTTAGTTTGACATTTCCTCTCATCTTCAGTGTCCAACAATTAAATTAGTTTTGGTCAGTGTTTGACATTTAGTTTTGTCCTCTGAATGATGTAGAAACCCTAGAGCCAGAAGTGAAGATCCTTAGCCTTGCAATTAAGTCTCCTGGTAGACCTGATATCATTCTTCCAATTCCCGAGAGTGGGAAACCCAATGGCTTGTGGTTCACTTTGAAAGAAGGAAGCCATTACAGCCTCAAGTTCACTTTCCAGGTCAACAACAACATTGTTTCAGGTCTCAGATACACCAACACTGTGTGGAAAACTGGAATAAAGGGTAATTCTCTCGTTCAATCACACAAATACTTGAACTCTGCTAAAGAATTAGTACTTTTACAGACCTTGGATTCATCTTTTCTCATGAATCTTGTAGCAGTGGACAGCACAAAAGAGATGATTGGAACCTTCAGTCCTCAGGCAGAGCCTTACACACATGAGATGCATGAAGAGACTACACCATCCGGTCTATTTGCCAGAGGGTCCTACTCAGCTAGAAGTAAGGTTGGTTCAATTAATTTTCTATGTCGCCTTAGCCTCTGGTTTAATTACTTCAATTATGCCAAAGAATTTGAAGGAAATTCTGCTGCAAGAGACGAGTACATAAAGCTAGGCTGAGTTAATGCCTCTCCTACATATGCATAAATGAACTTATCCCTGTACACCCAACCAATTTGTTGTCAGGTTTCCTGTGCATTATAAATCATACATGTAAAATTCAAAATTGTGGGCCATTAAGTGTTGGAAAATTGAATGTTATGGCTCCATTTTCTTGTCTTAAAGACTCTTTAAGTTTGGACTTGTCTCACTTATCTCCTTCATTTGTTCTTCTCTGTTTTCAGTTTGTTGATGATGACGACAAGTGCTACTTGGAGATCAATTACACATTCGATATTCGAAGGGATTGGCAGTCGGCTTAAGCTGATAAATCTTCCTATAGTGGTGTTGTTTTTTAAGCTGAAATCTGCTGTCTGTGTTGACATGTTTC
Organism: Pterocarya stenoptera; assembly: GCA_003123785.1. NCBI lineage: Eukaryota > Viridiplantae > Streptophyta > Magnoliopsida > Fagales > Juglandaceae > Pterocarya > Pterocarya stenoptera. The sequence goes on along the minus strand of QEOT01122694.1, from coordinate 10,307 downwards.
ATTTCCAGTATCGGATATATTTTCGAATCTGTATAAGACCAGCACCTAAATGAAGAGAGGATTTTATGGGGAAAAGAAGTGAAAGAAATTGATTGTTATTTTTGTAGGTTCTTGTTAAACAAAGTTCACCAAAGCATATTAACTTTCTTCTATGTCCTGTTCGTATCATTCTGGGGGCCGCCTTGTTCCGTTCTTAGCTTCTTTGCATGTTTTCTCTCTCTTATTTTGGTTTTCTCATCCTTCATTATCTCACATGTGACTTTTCATTTTGGAATGGTAATTGTTTTAAATGATAGGAATTCTGTTGGTGGGTACATTTCTAAGAATGAATAGTCCAGCAAAATTCCAATACAAACTCAAAGGCTGATTGATGTTTTGTTCAAAAAAAATTTCGATCCAGATTTTGATTGTCATATCAAAAGAAAAAATAAAATAATTTTTTTTTAATCATAAATCTTTTTTTTTCAAACGTGTTGTTTTTGTTCATTTTGACGACCTATATTTTATCATACTAATTTCTATTCTATTTTCTCGGATTTAGTTCCTCTCAACTTGGACTATCCCATGTTAGAAACGAATTAATCAAGGTAATATTATAATTCTATTCAACCACATATTTTCACTTAAATTTACATGTTACATTATGGACATCTTTGGACACTACGGGAATTCTCAAATTTTTTAAAACTTTTCATAATTTCATTCACAAACATCACTCAAACATAAAACACATTTTAGTTTTCAATTTTTTTTATATAATTATTACATAATCATTATTAATTTATTCAAACATAAAAACCGATACAATTTTTACAAATTTCAAAATATAACATAGAACCTATACAACTTTTACAAACTTAAAACAAAAATAATATTAAAAAATAATATTTACACAATTTGTTAATTTTATAATATTTTTCTCTATTTTCCCAAAATCCAATAAAATATCTTCATTCAAACAATTTCGTTACTATTCACAAAATATTGAGATACTTTAAGTGCTCAAACTGACAAACATGTCCTAAGACCTTATTCAAAAGTTAATTATCTCTTAATAAAGCACTATTAAGGACACGTATCGGTGTAGTTTATAAAATAACATATATCTATATCTTAAAGAGAAATATTTTAGCCACAAGAAAATTAGATAAAAGTAAATTCATAAAATGATATGATTTGATGTGATACATCATATTATAAAATTACTTTAATCTTCAAATAGATCACGTGAAGTCACATTAATATTGATATGGGCTTGTTTGGAAACATAATTATTCTCAGATATTCTCAAACTATTTCATTACTATTCACAATCTATTTATTACTATCAATTACTTTTTATAAACTATTTCACTAATATTCACAGATATTCAGAGATATTAAGGCATCGTTTGGTTACACAAATGAATTGAAATAAAATAAGATAAAAGTTGAAAGTTAAATAAAATATTATTAAAATATATTTTTTAATATTATTTTTATTTTAAAATTTGAAAAAGTTAAAATTTTTTATTATATTTTATGTAAAAATTAAAAAATATATATAATAATTATATGAGATTAAATGAAATGGTTTAATTTGTGTAACCCAACCACGCCTTAATATCCAAACCCCAAAATGTCAATAATAATGTGGTGAGAACGAAAAAAGAAAGGCTGTTGTTACGTTCATAGAGAATTTGTATCGAAATTCTTTAGTGAACACTTAAACTCTTTATTTTTAACTTTTTCTTTCACCATTTTTTTAAACTGTTTAGAGATTTTTTAAAAAAATCACATATTCATTTAAAAACACTTACTTAATAATTAAATTAAAATTAAAATTAAAATTAAAAAAAAAATCGGTAGAAGATTTTTCTGTGGGCATAGTGTTTTCCAAAAAGAAAAAAGAAAACGGGCCATACTTGTGTACTTCTCCAAGCCCGTAGACTGCCCTGAGTTGAAGCCCATGACTAGCTAGCTTTCCCATTGGAGGTGCTATCCACAGGCTCGATCTGTCAAAGACCGATCTTTAGCAGAGAGTTCTCGACGAGCGGCCCTCACGACTCGTTCCGAGTTACCGGTGACCGACTTACGGAGAGATCAAAAGGGGCTGAGCTTCTCACTTCACTCAGCTTTAAAGTATCGTTTTCTCGGGTTCGTTGATCAATCATCTTTAAGTTATTAAATCCTTTATTTAAATCTTTTGCTTGCGTTCTTTCCCCAGCTTTTTCTTTCGCGAAAACCCTAGAACCTTGAAACAATATAGCTCGGCTTCCTAGCAAGTTGAGGGTAATAAAATGAATGGGAACTCTCGAGTTTTATTTTGCAACCAAACGGAGGAGTTAGTTTTGCGCTTATTAAATGGAAACGCTTAGTTCTTCATCTTTAGCAATTTTTATTTTGAGTTCGCGTTTTTTGTTCTTAGTATCATTGTTTTTAGATTTAATGCACTTGAAATAATTAAATGAATGCCTTAGAAAATGTACAGGTTGGTGAAAATTAGTGTTCATATAAGCTGGTTGAACCTTGATAGGAATGAAACCGAAGAGAGAAAATGATAGTTTGGTGGATCATGAGGAAGGGTTCGATTCAGAATTGAAGAGGCGGAAAGTGGTAGAGGAGTCATCTCCGTCCCCGCCTCCTATTCCCATTGCGAATCCTCTTGCTGGACTAGCAAATTATGACGATGATGATGAGGAGGATGAAAATCAGTGGCGAAGGGCTGAGGAAAGTGGTGATCGAAGGGTTGAGCAAAATGGAAATGGAGGTGATCAACAGGAGGACGAGGACGACGAGGATGAACATGAGCAAGGATACAGTCAAGGAAAGCGAAGCCGTGAGGTTGAGCGCCGTAGGGACTGTCCATATCTTGACACTGTTAATCGTCAGGTATACTAGTGTTGGATTCTATACAATTTAACAACACCATGGGGGAATTTCTATGTTGCTTGCCTCTGTTGGATTAAGTGTCTTGCTTTTGTTGTTTTTAAATGTTTTTCAGGTTTTGTGTCTTGATTGAGAATTATTTTCCTTCGTGTGTCTAATTTCTAGTATATCTATTCAAACTATTNTTTTTTTTTTTTTTTTTTTTGAACTTTTGTCTGTGGTCACTCCTCTGTTTTGCAGGTTTTGGATTTTGATTTTGAAAAGTTCTGCTCTGTTTCCCTGTCAAATTTGAATGTGTATGCATGTTTGGTCTGTGGAAAGTACTATCAAGGAAGAGGGAAAAAGTCTCATGCATACACTCACAGCCTTGAAGCAGGCCATCATGTTTATATCAATCTTCGAACTGAGCAGGTTTATTGCCTTCCCGATGGATATGAAATTGACGACCCCTCATTGGATGACATTCGGCATGTCTTGAGTCCAAGGTGTGCTTATGGTTTGTTCATGTGCTTTTACTTTATTCCTTCTCTATTTCACATTGTTCCCCACCCTTTCTTTGCATGTCTTATTGTGTGTGTGGGAATGCACATACAAGTAGCTTTTATTGGGAGCAGCTGTGCCTGCATATATATTTGAGGCTATGATGCCCAGATGTTTTTTTATGCATATATATATGTGCCTGCATCTGGTCATGCTCTTGTTTTGACACTCACTGGCTGTGTGCCCTTGATCCGTGTGGATTATAGTTTTGATTTAGATTAGTTGGTTGGGCTTCATCAAGTTTCTCCATGATATTTGTGATAATGATGTGTAATCTTTGCTGTCCCCTGTTATTTTCCATATATTATTGTTATGTTATATTTAAGTATTAGGGTTTTTCATCGCATGCAATTGCCCATATTTTACCGATCTTCTAATTGAAAATTTCAGTTTACTGAATTGGTACTTTTAAGCACTTAGTTTTATTCTTCTGATGTTTTCTGGCTACCTTATATGCAGGTTTACTAAAGAAATAGTTGAACAAGTTGACAAGAACAAACAATGGTCTAGGGCACTTGATGGTTCTGATTACCTCCCAGGAATGGTACCTATCTTTGGCAATATGCAAAATTGCATCTCTGTTTTACTGTTAGAGATTTCATAAGATGTTAATTGAAAAGTGTTAATAATGTCTATGATAAATTGCAGGTGGGTCTTAACAACATTAAGGAGACAGATTTTGTGAATGTCATAATACAATCTTTGATGAGAGTTACTCCTTTACGGAATTTTTTTCTTATCCCCGAAAATTATAAGCACAGCAAATCTCTACTTGTTCATCGATTTGGAGAACTCACACGAAAGATTTGGCATTCACGGAACTTTAAAGGACAGGTTTGATTCCACTGATTGTCACTTAGAATTAATGGTTCCAAAACATGAAATTCGTATTAATAATTTTTAATGCTTACAGGTGAGCCCACACGAGTTTCTGCAGGCAGTTATGAAAGCAAGTAAAAAACGGTTTCGGATAGGTGCGCAGTCAGACCCAGTCGAATTCATGTCGTGGCTTCTTAACACGCTTCATTCCGATCTTAAAACGAAGAAAAATAGAAGCATTATCTATGATTGCTTTCAGGTTGTTTAGGTCGTCCTTTTCTTGTTCACTTCATTTGTTTGTAGCTGGGTATTCGCTGGTGCTTATCTAAAATCTACTGTATACTTGATAGGGTGAATTGGAGGTTGTCAAAGAGATTCATAACAAAGCTCTTACCGAGAAGAAAGAATACGGTAATGATCAGAACGCTGTTTCCAAACACACAGGCGGCGGAACTGAACTTGAAGCAGCTGTGACTGAAACTTCCAGAATGCCATTTTTAATGCTTGGACTAGATTTGCCCCCACCTCCTCTTTTCCAAGATGTTATGGAGAAAAACATAATACCCCAGGTAGTTTTTTATTTCATTATTACCTTGTTTCCAAATAAATGGGATATATATTTTCTGCCTTCCTTGGAAGATTTTTTTTTTCTTTTTGAATTTTTTTTTCCCACTATAAGGTTTGATTCGAATCAACTAAGGGTTGTGAATTCTTTTAACACAGTTCTTTAGTAATTACAACAGTGAGATGACAAGGGTGACAGGGAAAGAGGGGTTAGTATGCTTGTTTTATGTCTCAACATACATTGGCAGCATTCAGAGCCATTTTAGTAGTGTGTCAAAGATAAAGAGCCAATGATAGTTCTCTAAAGTGATTTGGAATTGGTGAATCCTTTAAGGCTCTGTTTGGTTCTCAAAAAATTAACATGAAACTGAAAGGTGGGAAAGTTGTTAACTTGAGTCTTTTCTTTGATCTACATATGCTTCATTCTACTTATCAACAAAAAAAAAACATATGCTTCATTCTACACCACTTTGGTTCTGTATGCAAGTTGTTTGAAATTAGCGTGGCCATATTTATTTAAAACATAAAGGATCACACGCAACAATGCATTCATTGGGAGAACTTAGGGATTTTTTCTTTAGTACTTTGAGTTTGTTGGCTAAAGCTTTTGTAATGGAAGATAATTTCCAGAATCAGTTTTTGTTTTCCTTATGTTTTTGGAAAGTAGTAGGTATTTCCTTTGTATACATCCTATGTACAAGCTTATGCTTATTTCTTGGGAATAAAATCTTTTATTGCTTATCAAGGAAAAAAAAAAGCATTACCACGAATGAGATTTGGCTCAAATGGTGCTTTCTCCTCCCTTAAGAACAGGGTGGAGGGTGAATTCATGGATTCAAGATCAATCGGATGCGTGACCACTTGCCAATAAAAAAAATAGATTTAGAAAAGTTTTGACTGCAACACCAAACATCTGCATCATTGTTTAATGAATATTATTTGCAGGATCAAAGTGGCCTTCTTTGTACTGTATTTTAGGGAAATGAACTTCTGGGGAATCTTTCATCAAAGATACTAGTACAAAAGGATTTTTGTGGGTTTCTATTTAATCTCTTAGTACTGTTTCTTTTGGATCAAATTTTGCATTTGATTTTATTATAGGTTCCGCTCTTCAACATCCTGAAGAAGTTTGATGGTGAAACAGTCACTGAGGTTGTCCGTCCTCGAATAGCAAGGATGAGATATCGTGTCACCAGATTACCCCAGTATGTGATTCTCCACATGCGTCGATTTACAAAGAACAACTTTTTTGTGGAAAAGAACCCTACATTAGGTAAGATTTCATTAATATATCATAATGTGGAATTTGCCAGTTCATTTGCCTTGTGCTAAGATGTTTTTGCTTATCGCAGTCAACTTTCCTGTGAAGAATCTGGAGTTGAAGGATTACATTCCCTTGCCAACACCCAAAGAGAATGAGAAACTACGTTCAAAGTATGATTTGATTGCCAATATTGTTCATGATGGTAAACCCGATGAAGGGTTCTACAGGGTATTTGTGCAGCGGAAGTCAGAAGAACTATGGTAACTCCGAATTTCTTATATTTTCATACATTTTTGTCGGAAAATGTAACAAATATTGTAACCGACACTGATGACGATCAATATTTTCAGGTATGAGATGCAGGATCTGCATGTTTCAGAAACACTTCCTCAAATGGTTGCACTCTCTGAGACGTATATGCAGATTTATGAGCAGCAGCAGTAATGTAGTGATTATTGGTTGTTTATGATGTTTAAGCAAAACACAGTGTAATTTGTTTCCAATGGATGATGAAATGTGATGATAGTAGAGATGATAGAGGGAGCATTAACCTTTTGGAGAGGGTGATATGTCGATATATGGAGGAAGCTGCCAGACAAAAGAAAAAGCCGATTGGTTCTATGAAATTGAGGCTATCATCTTTTTGTCTCCTGAGATTATCTAAAGCACCAATCTATTTGGCAGTTTTGGCTGTAAAACCGTCCTTACATTGTCATGAAAGAATTCTATAGGTAAAATCTTTTATAGTATCAGAATTTTTGACAGTCTGTATTGATGATTACAATATTGTCTGGCTATGATTTTTGTTCAAATGTCCTTGAGAAATTGAAGATGTTATTTTTTTGGGAAAAATTCACAAACCTTTGTCAAAGTAGCACTCAATTTGCATTCATCCTCTCTAAACTATGGGTTTTGGCAGTTTCCTCCCCAAACAATTAAAAAAAAATAATTGCAATATATATCCTTTTCTCACAAAGGACAAAATGAATCATAGAAATTCTAAGAAAGAAAAAATATCATAATTAAAATAAAAATAAAAAAGTTACTTTAAATATAGATATAATATTTTGAAATTATTCTTATTTTTTAAATTGAAAAAACTATTCATTTTTTATGTTTTTCTTTTATTTTTTTCACTATTTTAAAAATATTAATTTTTATCATATTTGTTGGTTTTTTTATTTTTATTTTTAATTGTGTTAAGAATATTTATGTCAAAATTATTTTTATGGATGAGGTATATTACAATTTCTTTTTAACAGTAAGAAGCCGAGCGATTGTCAAAGTATCAAGTTTGGAAGTGACAATTTAAGACTTATTTGAATAGTGAGATGATTTTAGATAAAAGTTGAAAGTTGATTAAAATATTATAAAAATATTAATTTTTAATATTATTATTGTTTTAGGATTTGAAAAAATTAAATTATTGGTTATATTTTATGTAAAAGTTTAAAAAAAATTATAATGATGAGATGAAATAAAATCGTTTTTATATCCAAACATACGGGGCTAATTGATAATTTATGTAGGTTTTATGAATTTTTTGCATGAAAAATGAGTGCCCTTGTGTCCTCTAGATAGCCACCAACGTTGAATCAAAGTAAGCCTTGTGTTCAAGATCAAAGAGTCGAGCTGATCTACGTTGACTAACGAAACGGGTACAAACTTGAAACTACAAAGTGGTTTTTCGCTTTTCACATCAACACTTATATATTTAATGTTGGCAAAATGCGCCTTATCGACTTTCAGGAATAATTATCATTCAATGCAGACTGCAGTTAGTGGAGGCACCAACATTTTTTAAGTTGGGAATGGTAGGTAGTTTGGAAGATTAGAGTTTCATACATTTTGTCCACGTGGAATCAAGACATTCTCTAAGGTTGTAATTCGTTGAGAATATCATTGCTCATTTTAAAATAACAAGTAATTATTAGTTGGGAAATATTTTAGCTACAAAATAATTATACAAAAATAATTTCACAAACTAATGTGGCTTGATGTGATTTGTCAGATTATAAAGTTATTTTATTGTAAAATAGATTTAACGGATCAAATAAAGACAAATTAGTTTGTGGGATTGCTTTTGTGTAATTCTTTTATAGATGTAGCGGTACTCTTAAAATTGATATATGTATAAGCTATTTTATTACATGGCATATAGTGATATGGTGGAAATACCACGTCATCCATACTTCGAAAATACCTAATAGTTTTTCAAGAGAGCTATCCTCTAATTTAGATTTCAGACCATGATCGAGTGATAGTCAAAAAATAGCAACTATCTAATTTTTTGCCTTAAACATGATGATAAAAGCATTCTAACCGTTAATAAAATTGAATTGCATACAAGCAATGTGTATTATTGTCCTAAAAGAAGGAGCTTTGGAGTTAGTAAGATTGGAGTATTTGACCCGGAGCTGGAGACCTAAGCAATGGGCGGAATGATGAGCCATTGAAAGTCAAATCCTGGAATTGCTTTCACTGGAGACCGTTGGTAACAACCAATTCCAATTCCCATGAGCAGATTCAAACATAGGGGAGGCTTAAAACATGCATTGACTATATAGACCTCTAGGAAAGACACTCCCTTGTCGTTAATTATTAAGGGTCATGCTAGCGGGAACCTTAGATATAAATTTTTTATTCTTTTTATTTTGATTTTATTTTAAATATTTTTTTAACATTCTTAATTATTAACAAAAAAAAATAATTTATAATTTTATTAATAATCACTTTCTTAATTATTAAGTAATAAATAAATAAATTAAAATAATTAAAATGCATGAGCAGTAAGTTTGAATGGTTTCCATATCATTTTCCAATTATTAATATGAATAATTTTACTTATCATTTCTATAAATCACACATCACACGTCACCCTTCTTTTAAATTTTTTTTTTTTTACTTTTTACATAATAAGTATGTGATATATAAATAATGAATAGGACAATCTTAATTAACTTAAAAAGAATAAAATAAAAAATAATTTTAAAATATATAAGATATACGGTGTTAAATGATGAATAAAATTCATCTGTTAATAAAAAAATCTTGCTATAACCCCACGGCGCACGTTCTTTTTTATTTTATTTTTTCTTTTCTGTGTTTTCCTCTGACATAGAGTCAATACCTAATTTTTCTATCTTTTTTTTCTTTTTAATTTTTTATATAAAAAATAAAGTAATATTAAAATAAAACTAACCCACTATTTCGTACAAATCTTCGTCTTTTTTCAAAGCTTCTTTCTTCTGTCTGTAAGAGAGAAACAGAAAGGAGATGCAAAATGACATATATACTTCATTTTTTACAGCACTTATGTGATATTATTTAGAGATATTTTTGTGAAATCCCTTATAAAAATAACATAATTTTATAAAAATATTATTATTTTACTGAGTAATATAATATATAAGTTTCAAATAGACAAATTATGTGTAAATCCTTTATAAACAAATAGATCTCACTAATAAGAAATAGTTTTTTTCATACTTTTCAATATGGGGTTTATTTTTTTATAAAATAATTTTTCTTTCCATTTAATAAAAGATCTACACATATAATTTTCAAATGAAGACTATAAATAAAATTTCTCTTTAATAATTTGCAAAACTTTATTTTTTCTTTCAAAAATACTCCTAGTGAACTCCTTTTGACTTCAAATAATTCTAACATGGCAAGGACCACGTCAGGTGCACCTCGGGGAATACGCAATTGTGGCCGTTCCGTAGAATTTTTCTTAATATAATTTCTTTATTAAGCACTTGTCCTTAGTCATTAATTAATAGAGTAATTCTATATCCAGTTTTTAAGTGTGCAATTTTGGTGTACTCAATTTTTTTTTATAAAAAAAATAAGATCTATTATTAAAAAAATAATTTTTTTTAATGTAAAGTTTAGGTTATCCATTTTTTCAATGAGGGTGTACGAAATTTACATACTTTAAAATTATAAATATCATTACTTTAATTAATAATCATCAATTCATTGTATCTAATCTTCTATGTTTTAAAGTTTAATATGGAATGTGGTGTTGGGTTTTCAAAACAAATTCATTTATTAACTTAGAAAATTAAGGGCATGTTTGGACACTATGAGAGTTTTTGTCAAAACTTCTTATAATTTTATTATCAAAAACCACTCAAACACACAACATTTCTCAATTTTAAATTTTCAATATTTTTATTTAATTATTATTTAATCATTATTCAAACACAAAAATCAATACAACTTTCATAAACTTCAAACAAAATAT
>QEOT01122692.1:0-33811 GCA_003123785.1 Pterocarya stenoptera | reverse complement strand
TTTGAGAAAGGTGTAATGATGAGTTGAGATGAGATGATAATTTTTGACTCCCAAACCTGCCCTAGACTCTTCAAAGTTATAATCATTGCTTCGTTCGATAATACAACTAACAAATTAGTGTTTATAGATCGATATATCACTACAAGAATTATGACTTTTTCTTGTGATCAAAAGTCTGTTATGGGTTGAGAAGGTGCTGGAGTGGAAGGATTGCAATCTTGGTAGGCTTAGCATGGCAAGGTAGACGCGGGCAAGGTGTAGTGTGCATGAAGCCTTCTCTGTTATGTTCATAAGACAGAAATGGAAGGTAGTTGATGATAGTTACCTGTGAAGGAGAAGCTTAAAACAGCATCGCGTTGGGCAGAATTAGTTTCATCTCTTTAATGGAACGTTGTCATTTAAATGTCTGTTCTTCTTATTACTTGTAAACATAGTCGTTTTACTTACTGTAACTACAATAAGTGTTGGTTAAAACACTACCGTTTTGTTATACATTCTTTATAAATAGAAGAACTTGGAGGGAAAAGCCTCCAACGGATAATTGATTCATTCTACTAATTCATCTCTTCTTACTCAACTTCATTTTTCTTCCTTAACCTAATTCTGGAGAGTGACTTCTCGAATAAGTCAATTAGGTCCATTATAGTTGGTATCAGCCATGGCCCAAGGAACGTGTTCATATGCTCAAATTGTTGATTCAATGAATTAGTTAAGGTAGCAACAAAATCGACAATAGAAACAAATTGAAGATGCAATTGGTTTATTGTTGAAATAGCAAGAGGCCGCGCGATTGGAGAGAGAGGCACAAGATAGAAAGTTTCAAGAGGTTTTACAACAAATCTCCAAGATTTCTTGTCCTGATTTTGAAGATCCTGGTACTATACACCGAGATGATCAAGATCAACAAACGCTGCATAGAAACGAAGATATGGAGGAAGACAGAGGAGGAGTGCGTAACAGAGAACTTGTGGACAAAGGTTTTTTAAGAGGAATTAAGCTAGAGTTTCCTCTATTTTGCAGTGGTAATTCATCACCATGGATTTATCGTGCGAATTAGTACTTTCTGTTTCACCAGGTCCCTCCTGGACAATGTATTTTCATTGCTTCTTTTCACATGGATGATGAAGCCTTGGTATAGTTCCAGGATGCCAGTGAGGCAGGAACTTTTCACTCTTGAGAGGACTTCATCAAAGCTGTTCACATTTGTTTTGGATCTACTCCATACGATGATCCAATGGAGTCAATTACTCGACTCAAGCAGGTTAGTACAGTCAATGATTACAAAGTAGAATTTGAGATTCTTTCCAATCGAATTAAAGATGTATCCGAGAGAAATAAGTTGAGTTATTTTTTGAGTGGCCTACGTGATGAGATTAGGCTACCTGTTAGGATGTTGAATCCTTCATCTTTGAATGAGGCATTTGGCTTAGCCAAAATTCAAGAACAATATGTGTTGAGTATAAGGAAGCCTTGGAGAAACTCACTTACTGATTTGAGTAAGTTTAGTCCAGAGTCGAGTTTGTTGAAATTTGGATCAACTTCTTCAATTTTAGGAACATCGAAGGTTCCACCTCTAGTGAATCTTCCTTATCACAAGGTTTCAAAGTCTTAAATGGTGGAAAGGCGTAAAAAAGGCCTTTGTTATTTTTGTGATGACAAATGGCAACCAGGTCACAAGTGTGCGAGGCTAAAATTATTCTTGTTAGAAGGCATGGAATTTGATGATTCCAGTTGTGAAATGGATGTTGCTGTTAGTGGTGAAGTGGCTGTTGAGCCTGTGGAAGTGGAAGTTGAGATAGCCTCTATTTCATTTCAATCTATGGTAGTATCTGGAGGACCTAAGACAATGAGACTGATTGCTTATATTGGCAAGAAGAAGTTGGTGATTTTAATTGACACTAGCAGCACGCATAACTTTGTGGATGTGGCAGTGGCTGCTCGATGTAAACTGCGTGTGCAAATGGGCCAGACTATTCGTGTTAAGGTGGCTAATGGCCAACTTATTGACAGTAATGGAAAGTGTAAAGCTGTGCCCTTGTTGATTTAGAGCATATCATTCACAATTGGTTTTTGCACTCTTCCTTTAGGAGGATGTGATGCAGTTCTTGGCATTCAGTGGTTGTCTACATTGAGTCCTATTCTATGGGATTTTGTGAATATGCATATGCAATTTTAGTATGCTGGTCAGACAGTTTCTTTGAAAGGATTGTCAGTACCTCAATCTGATCTTATTGATGATGATGAGTCTTTTAAGACCTTTGGTTGTGGCAGTAAAGGATTCTTTCTGTAGTTGGTTACTTGTGACTCTAGCAAGTCTTCAGTTTTGCAAGATGCACAAGTGCAGCAACTTTTACAGCAGTATAAGGATGTTTTTAATGAACGTATTGGATTGCCACCCAATAGATCACATGATCACAAGATTAATTTGAAGCAAGGAACTTCTCTTGTCACTGTTAGGCCCTATAGATATCCCTTTTTTCAGAAAACAGAAATTGAAAAAATTGTTAAAGAACTTTTAAGTTCTAGCGTGATCAGACCAAGTCAATCACCCTTCTCCTCTCTTGTTTTGCTAGTCAGGAAGTCTGATAGTACATGTAGAATGTGCATTAATTATAGAGCCTTAAATGAAGTCACTATTAAGGACAAATATCCCATTCCTATTGTGGATGAGCTCTTGGATGAACTTTCAGGTTCTACAATTTTTTCTAAATTGGATCTTAGGGCAGGCTATCATCAAATACACATGAGGGATGAAGAAGTTCATAAGACTGCTTTTCGAACTCATGAATGGCATTATGAGTTCCTTGTAATGCCTTTTGGTCTTACTAATGCCCCTTCAACATTTCAAGGCCTCATGAATGAAGTTTTCAGACCATTCCTTAGAAAGTTTGTCATTGTTTTTTTTTATGACATACTGGTTTACAGCAAGGACATGCCATCTCATTTACTTCACCTATCTACTGTGTTACAAACATTGCAGTATCATCAACTTTATGCTAAGCACTCGAAGTGTAGGTTTGCATGTTAGGAAATCGAGTATTTAGGGCAATTGATTTCAAGAGAAGAAGTGAGGGTAGATCCTAGAAAACTGGAATCTATGTTGACTTGGCCAGTACCTAAAAACCTGAAGTCATTAAGAGGTTTTTTAGGTTTGACAGGATATTATAGAAAATTTATTAGGGGCTATGGTTAGATTGTTGCCCCTTGGACATCTTTGTTAGAAAAGGATGCTTTTGTTTGGACAGATTCTGCTACCAAGTCTTTTAATGACTTGAAGGTTGCTGTCACGAGCCCTCCTCTTCTTGCTCTGCCTGATTTCACCAAGGCGTTTGTCATTGAATGTGATGCATGTGCAACTGGTATAGGAGCAGTTTTAATGCAAGACCAAAGGCCTTTACCTTTTAAGTTAGGCTTTGAAGGGAACAAATGTAGCTCTTTCCACTTATGAAAAAGAGTTCCTAGCTTTAGTGCTAGCTGTTAAAAATGGAGACCATACCTTTTGGGGAGTGCTTTTGTGGTTAGAATTGATCACCATAGCCTTAAATATTTACTTGAGTAGACGATTGGCACTGTTGCACAACAGAAATGGCTTTCTAAACTCCTTGGTTATGAGTTCACGATTGAGTATAAGAAAGGTGTGGAGAACAAGGTGGCTGATGCCTTGTCTCACAGAGATCAGGTTGATGAACTGGGTGAACTTGCAGCTATCTCATACCCTACTCCAATATGGCTTTAAGAATTAAAAGTAGCCTATGATGTAGATCAGGATATGCAGAAACTAATTACTTCTCTGCAGCTTGATCCTGCTTCTAATCCTTCATTTAAATTGAGGCATGGCATTTTGTTTAAGAAAGACAGAATTTATGTGCCTGATTCTACACCTTTGAAACAACAGATTTTGAATTACTTGCACTCTAGTCTTGCTGCTGGTCATTCTGGTTTTCACAAGTGTTTGCACAGAGCAAGACTGAAATTTTATTGGCCTGGTCTTAAACGTGATGTTAAGGAGGTCATTCATGAATGTGATATCTGTCAAAGAAATAAGATCCAAAATGTCCTTCTAGTTGCGTTTTTACAGCCATTACCTATCCCTGAGCAAATATGGACTGATCTCTCAATGAAATTTATTGAAGGATTGCCTATTTCAAGGGGGTATTCTGTCATTATGGTTGTAGTGGACAGATTATCCAAGTATGCCCATTTTATGCCCTTAAAACATCCATTTACAGCTGCTCAAGTGGCTTCATTGTTCTTCCATAATGTTTTTAAGTTGCATGGGTTACCTAAAACCATTATTTCTGATCGTGGTGCCACATTTACTAGTTCATTTTTGAAAGAACTTTTCAGATTGCGGGGAGTTAACCTTTCCTATTCTTCAGCCTATCACCCTCAAAGTGATGGCCCAATAGAAGCTGTCAACAAGTGTCTTGAACACTTTCTGAGATCTTTTTCTGGTGACAAACCCAAGCTTTGGGTGGATTGGATTTTGTTGGCTGAATGGTTGTATAACTCCACATTCCATACTTCCACAAAGCTAACTCCATTTGAAGCTGTGTATGGGGTTCCTCCAATTAGGCTTCAAGCTTACATTCCTGGTTTAACTTCAAATCAGACAGTGGATCAGTTATTGCAAACTCGAGAGCAGATTCTTATTACACTCAAGTCCAATTTATCTCTGGCTCAAGATCGAATGAAGCTTTACTATGACAAGCGTAGAACTGATCGAGAATTTTCTGTGGGGGATTGGGTTTATCTTAAACTTCAACCCTATAGACAACAATCTGTGGCAGTCAGGAGGAATTTAAAGCTTTCACCTCGATACTTTGGGCCATTTCAGATCACTCATCGAATTGGCAAAGTGGCATATCGATTATGTTTACCTTCACATTCACTCTTACATCCAGTTTTTCATGTTTCTGTCTTGAAGAAAAAATTGGCGAGCAGTTTACACCACTCTCTACCTTACCTCCAGTTGATTTGCACGAAGAGTTTAGGCCTCAACCTGAGAGAATTATCGAGCGAAGAAGTGTCAAGAAGGACAATTGGGTAGTGGTCAAAGTCTTGGTTCAATGGGAAGGTGCTAAAGTGGAAGATTCCACATGGGAACCTTACTAGAAGCTTCGGCAGCAATTCCCTCACCTTGTGGGTAAGGTGCTTTAAAGGGGGAGGGTGTGTTATGGGCGTGTTATGGGCTGAGGAGGTGTTGGAGTGGAAGGATTGCAATCTTGGTAGGCTTAGCATGGCAAGGTAGACGTGGGCAAGGTAGACGTGGGCAAGGTGCAGTGTGCATGACAGTTACCTGTGAAGGAGAAGCTTAGAACAACGTCGTGTTGGGTAGAATTAGTTTCATCTCTTTAATGAAACATTGTTGTTTAAATGTTTTTTCTTCTTATTACTTGTAAACACAGTTGTTTTACTTACTGTAACTACAATAAGTGTTGGTTAAAACATTGCCGTTTTGTTAGACATTCTTTATAAATAGAAGAACTTGGAGGGAAAAGCCTCCAACGGATAATTGATTCATTTTATTGATTCATCTCTTCTTCCTCAACTTCATTCTTCTTCTTTAACCTAATTCTAGAGAGTGACTTCTTGAATAAGTCAATTGGGTCCATTACAAAGTCCCGCAAAACAAGTAAAAATCATCCATATAATTTATTTCAGGCTAAAATTCAGTCGCCGCACAGTCGCAATTGTCTAGCGCAAAAAGAAATTTCCGGCTTATTTTTCGAGGTAATCAGAAAATATTGTTTCTGGCAGCCAAATATCGCCGCAATCGGTATAAAAAAAATCGCCTGTGCAGAAACTAACTTTTGTCGAATAATTCTCGCCTTAAAAAAAAATTCCCGTAAACTGCACTAGCTGCAATTGGCGGCGACACTTTGTTGCAATACGTTTTAGCTGCGGTATTTAGTCGCCGTTCATGCCGGAAGTAATCATCTTGCGGCGAGAGAGGTTTTATTTGGCCTCGCCAGTGATAGGCTCTTAAACAACAGAAAAGAACTGGGCGAGAAAAATGCGCCGTGAAAGAGTTTGTGCAACCATAGTGAATTGGACCAATTATTTTTGCGACCAAAACGTTGTAGCCGGAAAAACTATAGTACATTATCTTCTATATATAAACGCTGCTCCTCCCTTATAAATAGTACTTCCTAATCAATAAATAAACAATAATATCATCACATTAATTCAAATTCATACGCTCATCAGCCTGCTTTCAGCATAAACAGTAATAAGGCTTTGGTTTTTGATGGAGGCAATATTCAACGTACATTGAAAATTCTATAGTCTAATATCCAATACAATATTCACGTCCCATTCACACAGTAACACTCATGAACTATCCAAACCACACCCAAGCCAATTTCTTCTAAGTTATACACATGCCAACATTATAGGTTCGATGATATATAAATTAACGCCATTCTTTCTAACCAGTGTTCCTAAGACAAATCTTCATGAATGGCATTCTCAAGCCTTGTCAAACTGGAAAGCTTCTTAATCTCTTGTCAAACCATCAACCTCTTTACAGCTCCACTTTTGAAATTTACCTTCTCAAAGTCCTACAGATATATAAACGGTAACCTTGATATTAACAATCAATAATAATATTGGTTTGTAATTACATGATATAACAATCAATCTGAAACTATAGAAGATGAATATCTATTGCAATTACATGATGTAAACAATTGTAATCAGCATCTTACATATCAATCACCGTAATCAGAAAGGATACAAAAATTGACATCCATAAAAGTATATAATAATATAGACAATCAACAACTACTTTTATCATTTGGTTCATGGATATATACCTGGTATATAAATATATATATATATATAAAAGTTGGGCCAAATTAAAAAACACTATATACTCATTCACGCATAACCATATAAATGCATTAACAAAAAACACATGAAGGCCTAGGACCAATGCATTCAAACACATAAATGCCAAACCTTGCATTCAAATAACTTACTGGTGAACATGTATCCTGGCCTCATTCAGTGCTCCTCTTTCAGTACTGTATATACAGATCAGTCACAAATGGTCCTCTCCTGAGAAATCAGTCCTATAGCTTGACAGCTCAACACTTCAAGTCACTTTGCCCTTTACTTTAAGTTAAGTCAACTACGTACCATGCCTCTCATCTAGCTGAATCAGTCCTATAGTCTGAATATTGTCATCAAAAGCCAGTTTTCCAAAGAGTCACCTAATACCCCTTTTTTTTTTTGTCGGGAAAACTTTTCAAGGCAGGACCCTTCGGACCCACCCTTATAGAGTAAACCCTGGTCCCGTGTACTGCACCTTCAGAAGTTTTCCTATACAAAACTGGTTAAATCGCTGACATTTTATCAGGAGGTGTGGTCCCAAAGGATTGTTTGTACCCATGAGATGTTGAACCTTGGACCTTGAAGCGAGTGATATCCCAAGACCAATGCCTTCACCACTTGGGCCAACTCCTTGGGGTTAGCTCCAAAAACCCATTACAAAAGACCCTTCCATGCCCCACAATCTGACAAGCATCAACAAAATGTTAGCCTCCAACTAAGTTTTTTATGCTATATTACAGTGAATGTCATCTACTTACCCAAAGTCACAAAAATCTTTTCTTTAGCGAAAAAGGTAGCTATGAAGGTCCTTAAGTCTCTCTATGAGACTCTCCTTGGGACTGTCTCTCTAACATATATGTGCTCATAAACTTATCGTGTTCTTGTTGCTGCTCCACTAGTACCTGCACATCCCCCTTTAATTCATCGAGCTGCCTCTTGTAATACTTAGCATCTTTCTCATGCCTCTCGGCAGTTGTTGATAATTTTGCTAATCTTTCATTAGTGGATTGTCTAGAGGACTCAGGAATAAACATCTCGCTCAGTCCCCTTGCATATCCTGACCTGTGGCCCAGTGCCTCCCTAAATACTTTTGCTGCTGCCTCTTTAGTCCACTTCTCAGGCTCAAGTTCAGACATCTTGGCCACCATCAAGTTCTAATCAAGGGAGCAAAAATCACACTTTAGCTTCAAAAACTTAGTACAAAAAAATAGCTACATTTCATAACAAAATAGGAAACACACTCACATATTTTTCTTTTGTCATGGGAGTCACAAATGTGCCCTTCTTCTTCGACCACCTCACC
The DNA here is from genome assembly GCA_003123785.1 of Pterocarya stenoptera. NCBI lineage: Eukaryota > Viridiplantae > Streptophyta > Magnoliopsida > Fagales > Juglandaceae > Pterocarya > Pterocarya stenoptera. Next base: position 25,671 of record QEOT01122692.1, on the reverse strand, counting down.
TCTTTGAAGAAATCAACCAAATTATCACCATCAATCTCAGACTGCAAATACAACTAGCTTGCATTAAAACCAATCTTGAGCAATAACAATGTTAATACCAACATCTTTATTTACCAACCAATATATCATTCTTACCCTCATTTCTAGTAGGTGCACAAACGAGGTTCTTCCAGTTGTGTGGTTAGTTTGTTGCTTCTCCCTATTACATTTTTTTGCTCAAATATCCTCTACAACTCATGATATTACATAAACAATAAGGAAAGGTCATGTCCAGAAGCAAAATATTCATCATTGCACTATTTCATTCAAGAAAATAGATTGACCAAAATTTTGTTAAGCATGAAGCGGAGGTGGTTCGCAATGTTCTACACTACCATTGATGATATCTTCTCCTACCAAGTGTGTAGGTGGTTTGCGATGTTCTACACTGCCATTAAAAATACTATTTTTTTCTCCAAATGTGTCTCGATGGTAGGAATCGACGAGAACCCATGTAACAATGCTTTCAGCTATATGTCAACCACATCGAATCCGTTTCTTGCCTACACGATGGACATGCCATCTTCCCCTTAGTGCTCCAACTAGAAAAGTTTCCATATGCAGGAAAATTGTTGATTGTCAACAATAAAGCCGCATGTAATCGGAAAGTTTGGGCTGTCATTGCATTGTAAGTATCAACACCATTTTCCCATAGATCAATTAGCTCATCAATTAGAGGCTGCAAATAAACTTTGATCTCATTGCCTGGTGATCTTGGTCTAGGAATCAGGAGTGAAGTCATGAAAAATAGATCTTTCATGCATAACCACGGGGGCAAGTTGTAAGGGACAAGAATAACTGGCCATATACTATATGGTTTACTCAAATTATTAAATGGATTGAAATCGTCGCTAGCTAGACCAAGCCTAACATTGCGGCTATCTTGAGCAAACCAAGCATGCTCTTGATCAAATGCCTTCCTGAACTCAGAATCGGCAGGATGCCTTAGAACACCATGTTCATTGACGCGTTGGTGCCTATGCCATCTCATTTCAGCTGCTGTTTTCTGTGACATAAATTATCTCTGTAACCTTGGCATTAACGGGAAATGTTGTCGAACTTTTTGAGGAATACATTGTTGCTTACTTTTACTGAATATCCACCTTGACACCTTACATTTAAGGTACTCTTCTTTATTTGCATTTTCCTTCCAATAAAGTTTGCAGTCATTCGAACAAGCATGTATTTTGGTGTAAGTGAAGGCTAAGCCTCACAACAAGTTGCGAAGCTCTTGATATGAGTTAGGCAAAAAAGGGTTGGGAAAGGCTTATTTCAACAATTGAAGAAGCATGTCGAACAACTTCACACTCCAACCACCAAGTGTTTTAATGTGCATCTACTTGACGAGAAATGAAAGTTTTGAATACTTCGTACAACCTTCATAAAGAGGACACTGGGCATCAACCAACAACTGATCGAAACATTTAGTTGATTTAGGTTCGACTGAGGTCGAACCCCCAACATGGAATGACTCGGTTGAAGGAACACCAATGACTCTCCCAGCCCAAATGTCTTATAACATAACATCAACGTCATCAATGTACTGATCATCATGTGGGGAATCATGAAGATCATCATCATCACTTAAAGATAAATATTCCTTCTCACCGAGTAATCTCGATCAATATCTCTAATGAACAAATGTCTTTATACCTCGCTAATAGGTAGGAAATAATTATTCGAACATAACGTACATGGGCAACAAATTTCCTCACTGTTGTTAGCATAAGATTGGGGCAAAGTAATGAATTCTTTAACACCATTGGCATATTCCCTGGATTTAAGTCTATCGGTGATTAGCATCCAACTTTTGTCCACCTACAAAACAAGTAGATATGTCAAAGAAATTAATAGGCACAAAAATGCAGCTCAATGCCAAGTACTCAAAACTGATATATTTTACCAAAGTGAATGATTTTTAATTTAAGATACTATCATGAACATATATCTTTTTATTTTTTTATTCATTTACTATCATTTAATTTAATTTAATGTTTTTATTGTGTTAAAAAATACTTTTTCTAAAAAATATAACCCACCTAAAGCCCTCGGGCATGAATAGAACTTTACTACTCTTAAATCAATGCCAAAATGTCCCAACCTCACTATTTTTTTCACCCACTAAGCTGCTAAAGAACCTTACACAGATTTAGCTTATTTGGTTGGCAAAATACCCCACCTAATCAAGAACAAGCAACATTTAGCTTTTATCCCAACAACCAAATCATAAGAAAAAGTCAAAACAAATATAACTGGTGGGGTTGGTGGGGTATGTGAACATATGGTGAGTAGTTCAATGAATGAAATCACAAGCATGACTATCTACTCTTTTTTATTTTTTGGCTTTTTTCTTTAATAAGATCACATACCCCATCGGTTTTGAAATAAGAAAAACTATAAACACTCAATTCCTTAGCAAGGTTTTGGACTTTTATGATTGAAAAAATATGGGATAAGTTCAACACTTAGAAAGGGTCTCTTTCTACAACTATGAGGTTGAGTGAGAGAAAGGGTACAACACTTTGAAAGCACTGTAAGATTCATCAATGGATACAGTAAGGAAAAATTGGCCGGTTAGGGTACACGGCTTTTTTGTATAGCCCTAAGCAAAAGAAATGTCCATGGACACCGATGAAGACCCTCTCCACATTGTACATTGATGCAAAAATCATATAATAATTTAGGATAAACATTTATCTATCAACCAACCTGCTCACCTTCCACCTCTTTCGAAACATCAAGCCAAGCCAAAATATTCGGAGAGTGAATAAATTATTTTCACTTGATTTGGCCAATAAATCTGCAACCTTGATTTAAAAAGAATTTTCTGAATCTGATCAATAATTAGTACCATAGCCTGACACTGCACTAACCACACTTCCCTTCACAGTCCAGGGTAAATATGCAACCAAGCTATATCTCAATTAACTTGAGAGAATCTGATTATTCAAGCTTGATTAGGCAATTGACATCAGTGTAGCTTCCTACAAAGTTACAACCCATCTAAAATGCCTCTAATATATGTTATGGAGCTACAACCTTGATCCCCAATGTCTCCTATACTCGAACATGTGACTTCCCAACTCACAGTAAGTTGGGGTATAGACATTGGAAGTCACACTTGCGTAGTTGTAGGCATAGTTGTAGGCAGGTTCATATTTTACTCTCCCCCACCTCTTCTCATTTACATTCCTAGCTCTCTTTGACCAACATTTTATAAAATTCCTTCTCAAAGTCTTCCCCAAGAGGCAATAAAAGCTAAATAATTCTTATAGCCAATTTTAAGATTAGGTGCAGCCGCTGATTTTTAATTAGAATTGGAACTTTTTCATGCAATTGTTTTGGTCAGTTAAATGGATTGAATAATAATTAATCCTCATAGAGGAATTTATTCAAACAACTTTTAGCAGCTTTTGTCTTGCCCAATAGCAGTTTATCAATCCTAGAGGTTGTTAGAGTTTGTTGCACAGGGTGAATGCAGTCGAAAGGAAGGAGAGTGGAGAAGGTATCTGAAAATTGGTAAGTCTGAAATTTTAAGGAGGTTGGATTTCCCTCAAAGAAATCCCTTATTAATACAGTGTGGCTCTTTTGAGCAAATTCACAAACACCTTCTGCTCGTTTTCCATTTCAATACAACTTTGTTCATACATGTCTCACAGTGACTTCCTGATTACACTCATCCAAATACAAGAGTATCTTAACAATCTTGCATATCCTCACAATAGTTTAGCAACAAATATTGCATATGAAAAGCACAAATATTGTAACAGCCTGTTAGAAATTCAACGGTGGAATTTCTATTGGTTTTAGGAACCTCGTGAAAACTCCGTAAGTTTTCATGAATTGACTAATCGCATAGGTTTTAGTCTGTCAACATAGTCTGTGTTATCACTCACTATACTGCCAGAAGTGTCAGAATGTGTTATGATATGCACCATTAGACTTAGTTGATTATTTAGAATTTTATGGCGCAATAAGTTTATTTTCATATTTTCAGACCAAGTGCTTGTTTCAAACTATGAAATTATTTTTAGAGGCATTTCAAGGTTGAATTTTGGTAAACGATTTTCACTGTAGGTTAATATGAATATTTAAGAATTTTAGTGCTAAGTTTATGATTCACTTTTTTGGAATAAATAGTAACTTAGGTAAGCGCATCAATTGTAGTGTTTCAAAATCACAGTGTGGAATGTCCAAATTAGATTAGAGAATTTTTTTTGGATACATGGCAAGATCTTAGCCACACTTAGTAAAGAATATTAGACACTTGGCACTATGAGGAACGTTTGATGGATTTGAAGGAATCAATGTGTGAGATCATGCCACCTAAACAAAAACTTATTCCATTTGACCAATCAAATTGTGTCAAACCAAAAATGATTTTCACCCTAGTGAAATCCTACATGGTTGGAGTCCAACGGAGAACCCAAAAGCATAGTTGAAATTGAAATTCTAAACGGTTTTATCCAAACCATAAAGTTGATCTCAAATACCTAAAAGAATCAGTTTTTAACATTGTGTTTAATTGATTGATTAAATTACTTCCACATGCTATTAATCATTTAAATTTATGTTAGAACATCATTATCCAACCTTGTTAACCTTGAAAAATTGATTAGGCCAAGAGATATTGGATTTGGCCTTGATAGCAACCCAAACCCTGTTAAAATCCCAAAATTTAAGCCCATTTGGTTTGGGCCCATTAAGGCCCACGAATTTGGTCTCATTGACATTACTTCTTAGCTAAGTTTTGCACCCCCACTTGGCTGACCAAATCTTTTCAAAAGAGGACCTACAAGGTTTTGAAAAAAAAAAATAAAGTGCCACCTCACTCTTTCATTTTTGCCTTCCACCTTATGAAAATATCTTGGGCTAATTTTTGTTTATTGTAATGGGAAGAAAAGGCCAACACTCAAACTATATTCCAGTCCTATCACTTTCCATAACTTGTGTGAGAGGCTCTCCTGTCCACTTTCCACGAAAAGCAATCATCCTTTACACTTTTCTTTGATAAAACACAAAGATACTCTCTGGCAGTTTTTTTGATCTCTGTTGTTCGCCTTATTCAAAGCTTTTTTTATGTATTTCCTCACAAAGTTTCCTTCATGAAAGTTGTTCCCTTTTGAGTCTAGTTTATGTGGATATCTTAGTGTTTCCATTTGGAGATAATTTGATTGATTAAAAGTTGTTCAAACCTCAAAAAGGTTAATCTGGGCGATAAACTGGAGAGTGTGTTCTATTTTGGCCTTTTTGACCAAGCTAATGGATAGATTTTGGTCTGAAATGTTTATGGAGTACTGTTAACATGTGTATATGATTATTTGTTGAGGATTTGTTGCATGATTAAAAGTTTTAGTGAAATATTTTCTTAGATCTAGAAACTTAGAAACTGGAAGAGGAAAAAAAGTTTCTGTTTTGAGAAAGTTTAAATCTTTTATAGTTTAATCCTAATCCAATGATTTTGATATTTTTATTCGAGGATCCTAAGCCTCTTATATACATATTAGAATGTTTTTTTTTTAATATATTTGATTCTAGGTTCGAAGATATGAAATTTTATGCAAGGAGATATTCGGTTAGGCCAAAGTAATGATGTCCTTGTCTAAATTTATCTTATGGTTGATTTTTAACCATGTGATCTTGAGTTTGAAGCTTGGATCTGTTTTAAGAAATCTTTTAAAACCGTGTGATGATTTGATTTTAAGATCATATCTTTATAAGTTATGGATCAAGAGGTTGATCAAAACAAGTTAAACAAAATTTAAAGGAAATAGCCTATGTAAATTTTGGCCCTTTAGAGCTTTAATGGTTGTGTTTAGTTTTAAATTTTTCTGAATTGATATTTGAGTTTAGGACAACATTTACATGAGGTATATAAATTTTGGTATTTTTGTAGTTAGGATGCAAAATCCTTAAATTAAGGATAAAATGGTCATTTTTCCACATGTAGAGGGTAAAATGGTAATTTTACTCTAAGTTGATATTAATCATTACTTTCAGTTAATTGTAGTCGCGCTTGAGTTTTGTCTAGAAAACACGAAGATAGAGGTAGGTTAGCTTTTAACTTACTATCAGTTTAATGTGTATGGATGATAAGTAAAGGAACTACAGTGTATGTATATATATTATAACATGTTTCGTGCCAAGTCATTACATATTTATCGATTACACAGAATTTATTCTATCATGAATTATGCATCTGTTATGTAAAATATTCTGTCACGTTTTACTATACATTGCAAGTACGTATTTTTTTAAGTATGTCATTTGTTACATGTATGCCATCTCATGTAATATTCACTGTTGTAAGCATATCCTGTTAAGTATATTGTCTGTTACATGTTATGCTATGTTACGAAATGTTTCTATCCCATGTAAGTCATATCTTTTGAGTTACGTTCAAGTTATTTATGTCTGGGATGCTCACGATGTAATCACTATGATTGTCTGAGCATTCCATTTGTAATTCACGCGAGCATAATCATTTTGATTGTCAGAATTCAGTTCAAGTTCAGTTATGCAGATACTCTTGATGTAATCATTCTGATTGTCAGAGTATTACTAGGTACTCCTGGTAGAATCATTTTGATTGCTAGGGTACGTGATTTAAAATACTCATGATGGAATAATTCTAATTGTCTGAGTATCTCTGAATGAATATGTTGGACGGAATCATTCTGATTGTTCACTATTCTTGACGAAACGATTGACAGAATCCTTTTGATTGTTAGAATTCAAGTCCAAGTTTATGTTAAATATAGAAGTCAATTCAAGTTATGCAAAGTTAAGTTTCAGTTCAAGTTCAAGTTCATGTGAAGTTAAATTTTAGAATTCAAGCCCAAGTTCATGTTAAGTAAATAAGTCAGTTCAAGTTATGTAAAGTTAAATTTCAGTTCAAGTTCAAGTTCATGTGAAGTTAAATTTCAGAATTCAAGTCCGAGTTTATATTAAGTAAATAAGTCAATTCAAGTAATGCAAAGTTAAGTTTCAGTTCAAGTTCAAGTTCATGTGAAGTTAAATTTTAGAATTCAACTCCAAGTTCATCTTAAGTAAAGAAGTCAGTTTAAGTTCATGTTAAGTCAAGTTTCAGATCAAGTTCTTGTCAAATTTAGTCTCAGTTTAAGTAAGTCAACTTTATTTCACGCTTTAGTTTAAGTTATATCAGTTATGTTATGTTGTATGTCAAATTATGTTATGATTACTTATGATTTTGATTATGCATTCATACTTTTACTGCCATGCATGCATCATTAACTTGTGTGAACGTTTTTTGTTAACTTACTGAGATTTGTAATCAAATCTCACTGTGGTAGTTGTCCCAACTACCATTCCTCCCGAATGGTAGATCTTGTTACAGGATCTGAAGGAGAACCGAGAATCGATCAACTGGAAACGGTTAACTAAGCAACGGTGCGATGTAGGTGATAGTACAATAGTTATCTTAGATTACTACTTATATTTATGGAGTTCAATCTCCAGCACTCTTTTGATCCCAGCTATTTTGGACTAGTGTTGTGATCTGAGTTATTTAGTATGTCATTATGTAGGAAGTATGTTTTAAGTATTTGGGATATTTCAGTTTGGTACATAGTATTGCTAAAAAAAAGATTATCCGCTGCGAATATTGCATAATGCATGTTAGGAACATTGCATCTTATATTTCATGAACGGGGGCATGTAACCTTGTGTTGCATGTCTCGATGCTTTAAATGTCAGTCCGATCCCAAGCAAAATTTGGGGGCGTCACAGGGTGGTATCAGAGCAATACGTCTCTGGGTTTAAATCTACTTGTCCTTAAGAAATGCACCAAATATCAGGCTTGAAATTTTAGTCTTCATTAGGCATGAATTTTTGAAGTATGAGAGATAGTACGTGGTTGTAATACGTATACTCATGTGTTTGAGAAAGTGACACTTGACTCATTGTAGGATACCTTGAAACCCTGAGGGAGCCACAAATCAGGAGAATCAGAATCCCTCGATGGATGGAGGATTAGCTGAAGCTGTACGTCTGTTGACTGATGTGCTTAGACAACAACAACAACAAGCGCATGTACCCAGACCCGAAGTCAGGGGTTGTTCGTATGAGAAGTTCTTGATCCACCATTACCTAAATTTCTCTGGTAATCAAGGGCCCCTAAGAGTCGAGAAATGGATTATGGATCTTGAAAGGATCTACGAGATCTGTGGATGTACCGAGGACCAGAAGGTTCTATATGCTGGATACCTATTCCAAGGAGAAGCTAGAATATGGTGGGATAACCGAAGGCAGCTTTTGATACGGGAACTAGGAACCCTCGCTACTTTGACATGGGAGAAGTTCAAGGAAGAGTTTGCCAATAGATTCTTCCCAGATTCTGTCAAACACAAACAGTTGAAGGCGCATGAGTTCACGACTTTAACTTAAGGCAGTTTGACCATAGAACAGTGCGTCGCTAAGTTTATGGCATTAGGAAGGTTTGCACCACACTTGATTTCTACTCAAAAGATGCAGGTGCAAAAGTTTCAAGCAGGACTTTAGCTTAGAATTCGTAGCCAAGTAGCTTGCCTAAGAATAGAGACTTACCAAGAGTTGGTAGATGTGGCAGCGATAGTAGAGGCTGAGCAGAGAGGTCTGGTGATCCAAATCAATATCGAATGAAAAAGAACTTAATTGTATGCTACTGAAGAAAATCCGAAAAGGAAGAAGATGTTTATTGGACCAGATAAGGGAAAAGGCATCGAGACTGGAAGCTCAATGCCGACCACATACCCAATATGTGGGATGTGTGGAAAGAACCATGGAGGCAAGTGCAAACTTACCTTAGGACTCTGTTTCGGATGTGGCCAACCTGACCACTTGATCAAAAATTGTCCCAAAAGAGACCAGAGAAATGGGACTATTCCCAACGAAGATTCCAGACCAAAGCCACGACCTCCATTACCAACTCGAGTGTATGCAGTCATTCTTAGAGACGCAAATGCTGACACACCAGGAACTGAGGGAATTGGCACCGTCACTGGTATTTTTCTAAGACCGTTATATTGTTAAGCTTAGTTAAAGTTGGTTTGTTTTCAATTGATGGTATTATACATTATTGATATTTTGGGGTAATGTCAAGTCATTGAGGTTTGTAACTTGTACCTTGTTTGATTCAAGCGAGTCTCTGTTTTTAGTGATTGTGGTATTGAACGAGAGTTCAGTTCGTAATTCGAATTATTACCAAGTGATAAGAGTAAAAACTCTCATTAGGAGTATTACTATTCATACCAATGTAGCTATAGAACACCTTTTAGTGATATGAGGAAGGATATTGAAGGTTAATGAATTAGTATTCCGCTTATTTAGAGTTTGTTTTATTTTGAGGATCCAATGAAATTTGTATTCGGAAGAGTAAAGTGTGTGGCAGAAGCTTTGGCCTTAGTAGGATTCACAGATGAAGTAGTTTTATCCAGTTGCCAATAAATGGTTTATGGCGAAATATTGTGTTTGTGGAAAGTGTAGATCTCCTTATATTGGAGACAAATATGTGGGGAGTAAAACCTTGGTCTTAAGGATTTATGTGAAATGTATGAACAGATCCTTTTGATTAAAGTTAGAATAAGAGGTAGCTCATGAAGTATAGAAGAACTATGTCAATCATAAAAGAGAAAGCCTTGAGATTAGATTAATATGTAACATCCCGATTTTTACGTGCATTTTTATCGAATGGCTTTTTAATTTAATATTAAATTTTAGCTGTTTAATTTAATTTAAATGTGTTTATGTGAGATTATTTTATGATTTTTAAATCGAGAATTATTTTTATGTGATTTCATAATTTTAATTATTGTTCTTCAATGAAATTGTTTTTTTTTAATTTTAAAGAGTAATTATTATTGGAGTTTAATATTTTATTTTAATTAGTTTTAAGTTTAAACTGATTTATTAAATTTACTGTTTTAAAAATAATATTTTTGAGGATCAGTTGTGACTCGAAAGTGGTGAGGATTGGACCTCTTTTTTTTTCCATCTTCTCTTATCTTCTTTCCTTTTTCTCTTCATTTTCTTTTATTTTTCTTCTTTTTCTTCTTCCCTCCCGTTCGGACGCCCAGCTCGCACGTACTCTCTCTCTCTCTCTCTCCTTTCTCACGTCCGATCGGTCTTTAGCTTACCGTCGCCGTTGCCGGCCACCGTGGTCGACACCATCGGTGCCATTCGGTCCCTCAGCCACCGGCGACCTCACTCATAAATGTTCAGGCCGCCTAACACCGCCGTTAGCCGCCAGTAGCCGTGCGAAGCCGCGAGCTTCTCCTCACCATTGGCCACCATTTCTTCACCACTTCATCACCGGCACCTTGCCGTCCTAACCGACCCATTTTTGGCCCCGATCTGTCGCCGGAGCCGCCCTAATGAACACCCTCTCCGATTTGAACTTTGTGGCCTTAAACCGCCGTTTCGGCCGCCACCCACAGCCAACTTTCGATACCGTTAGCTTCACCGACCTCATTAGGCCCTACCCTATCAATTTCAAGTCTTCGTTTGACTCCGTTAGAATTTAGGTTTACAGTGTATTCGGCCACAGTGTTTTTACATTGTGGAGTTGCTGTTTTTGTGCTTCCAGTTCTTCCGTGATCCTCCTAAAATTATTTTCTCTCAAAGACTTTTAAGACTTTAATATATTTTTGCTCTAACTTGTTTTATAAATTGTATTTTGGTTATCTGGTTGTGCTGATAACTGTTTGATTGTTGCTTTCATGGTATTGTGCACGCATGGGTGGGTGTGTGTGTGATTTGAGAAATTGTGTTTAAGGTTTTACGGGTGCGTGTGTATTACCCCCAAGCCGAGATGATATTATCTCGGTGGAGCTCCTCTAGACACTCGGGAGCGGAATATATTGAGTGTCGTCCCCTGGGGCTTTTGTCCGGGACTTGGACGGGATGGTAGCGCTCTCGATCCGACTCTGTGACTCCTCGGGTTGGTGGGGGTCAGAGGATGCCTAGCTATGTACCCGGTGGGCGCGGAACTGGGCATCACTCATGTATCACTTGCACGGTCGTTACCCGTGGGGTGAAAATGGGAAGCCAGAGTATGTGGATGATCCCTAGAGGAGACCATGGTACATACGGTTAAAATTAAAATTAATGTAATTATTCCTAGATTTTATTTTATGCCAAATGGTAATTTTTGGCGTGTGTGGAAAAAATTGTGTTTTTCAAGAAATAGAGTTTTCTCTGATTTTTAAGCTTGGGTCATCATGTGCATGCATAGCGTTAGTTGTTTTAATATATTTATTGTTTTGAAACTTTTTGGGTTTTAATTACCTGCAGTACCATCTTTTTGGTACTGTAGATTTTGATGCAGGTTTTGAGGAGGCTGAGCCCGAGGATGCGGCTCCGCCTGAGGAGTAGGAACATTGGCTATATTTTGTGTTGAAGATTATTGCCGCTTTTGCTTATTGTATTTAATTTGATTTGATGTTGTTTTGTACCAAAAATCATATTATGTTGACATGTGGATTTTCAGTACTCTGATATTGTATTAAACTCTGGTACTTAGTTATTTGACTTAACATTTCCGCTGCGTATTGTTTAATGTACACATGTTGCATTGCACACACTCAGCACATGTCGATGGGGTGTGTGACCGTGTCGTCATCATCCCGGTATCTCGATTCCCATGTGTGTCCGTACATGGAAGTTGGGGGCGCCACAGGTGGTATCAGAGCTGTTTGGCTCTGGGTAAAGCCATATGTCCCTTAGGTGAAGTACCATAATTTTTAAGCTTGATTTAAAAATAGTTTTGAAATTATTTCATTTGTGTTTAATGTGTTGTTTTATTTGTTTTAATTGTTTTATGTTACATTATTTATTTAAATTGTTTTATTTATATTATTTTGCGTTCTAATCGGAACTAAAGTGAGGTTGAGGTTTATGCTTTGACACAAAATGGCAAGGCCAAGGAGGCAAGATAAGGAACCTATCAAGGAATCATCTCACGGCGAGATTGATAATGCCATTGCTAGAGCCTTGACTAGAATGGTAGACCTCTTTCACCAAAATATAAGACCGCCACCAGTTGAGCAAAACTTGGTTATGCAAGTGGGGTGTTCTTATGAGAGATTTCTTAAGCACAGGACCCTTATGTTTTTTGGAGTAGAAGATCCCCTCCAAGCTGAAGGTTGGATCAATGGGATTGAGAGAACATTTGAGATTTGTGGGTGCACTGAAGCTCAACAAGTTCTGTATGCCAGTTATTTGTTGCAAGGAGAAGCAGCAAATTGGTGGAGGGCGAAGCGGAATCTCTTGGAAAGAGAGTTTGGATCCTTACCCGCTGTGTCTTGGCAGCGTTTCAAAAAGGAGTTTGATGATCGGTTTTTCCCTCCTGCCGTGAGAAGGCAGAAAGCTCTGGAATTCAATAATTTGGTTCACGGGAATATGACGGTGGACTAGTATTCACGTGCTTTCTTAGAGCTTGGGCGTTTTGCGCCCCATCTTATTGCCACTGAAGAGTTGCAACTGGAGCGATTTCAAGAAGGTCTGCGTCTTGAAATACGCAGATTCGTGATTTGTCAGCGAGTTACCTCTCTCCATGAGTTGATTGATCTGGCTACTATGGTGGAGTGAGAAAATAGTTTGGCTGTAAGCTCCCCTCCAGGCCAGAAGAGGAGAAGTTTTGCTGGAGAAGGTAGCAGTTCTGGGTCTCCACAGAAGTTTGTTCAGAGGATTGGGTCGCGATCTCAGGCAGCTCCTGGGGTACGTATTGGAGGTCGAGCTCCAGTTTGCCCCAGATGTAATAGAGCTCATGAGGGCGAATGTCACTCGGGTGGGATTCGATGTTATAGATGTGGCCAGCCGGGACATCTATATCATGAGTGCCCTAACCAAACTCAGAGAAGTCGAGGGGGCCGACGTGGTGGAGGAGCTAACCCGAGACAAATGATTCAAGCCAGAGTTTATTCTATGACCCCTGGAGATGTTGATTATGAGTCGCCAGCTACTCAGGATGCTGATGTGATTACAGGTATGAGTTTAATTCAATTTTTGGGTTTCGTGTGAATTGTTTGGTTGAATTTGTTTGAGGTGTATGTGTGCTTCAGGAAGAGTTCGCCTCTATGATTTTTATGCTTGTACGTTGTTTGATTCGGGGGTGTCTCAGTCTTTTGTATCAGCCACCTTTGCGCAGCTGTGTAATTTGGTTACGGAGCCTTTACCCCAGTATTTGGTTGTGGCTCTTCCTAATAGGGAGATGGTATGTTGCTCAAGAATCGCTTTGGGTTGTCCTTTGGATTTTGGTGGAAGGACATTTGATGCGAATTTAATTATTTTCAAGTTGCTTGGATTTGATATTATTCTTGGAATGGACTGGTTATATCAGTATTCTGCAAGTATTAATTGCAGAAATCAGACGGTTAGCTTTCAACTTCCTGATGGGGATTTCTTTGAGTATGCGGGAAGTAAGCTAAGAGCGAAGCCAACAGTTATATCAGCAATGCAAGCGAAGAAATATATAGCTTGTGGGGCGGATGCTTTCCTAGTCCAAGTGGTTTCTTCGCCATCTGGAAAGAAGACTTTGATGGATATTCCCGTTGTTGAAGAATTTCCAGATGTCTTTGTAGAAGATTTGCCTGGGTTGCCTCCAGTTCGTGAAATGGAGTTTGCTATTGATTTGGAACTTGGTGTAGCTCCTGTGCACAAGACTCCATACAGTATGGCACCAGCAGAGTTGAAAGAGTTGAAGATGCAGCTGCAAGAATTGGTTGATAAGGGGTTTATTGAGCCGAGCACTTCGCCATGGGGAGCACCAGTTTTATTTGTTAAGAAGAAAGATCGTACTCTCCAGATGTGCATTGATTATAGAGAGCTCAACAAGGTGACCATCAAGAATAAAAATCCTCTTCCAAGAATTGATGATTTATTCGATCAGCTTTAAGGTGCAGTAGTATTTTCTAAGATTGATTTGAGGTCAGGGTATTATCAATTAAGGATAAGAGATAAAGATGTACCCAAGACGGCCTTTAGATCAAGATATAGGCATTATGAGTTCAAGGTGATGCCTTTTGGGTTGACTAATGCTCCTGCAGCTTTTATGGATTTAATGAACCGAGTGTTTCGACCGTATTTGGATTCTTTTGTGGTGGTATTCATTGATGATATCATGATTTATTCCCGAGACTTATAGGAGCATGCTTATCACCTTCGTTTGGTGCTTGGGAAATTGAGGGAACATCAATTGTTTGCTAAGTTAAGTAAGTGCGAATTCTGGTTGGAGGAAGTTAAGTTTCTTGGGCATGTAATTTCCCGAGATGGAGTGGCTGTTGATTCTAGCAAGGTAGAAGCTGTTTTGTCTTGGCCACGTCCTTCAACGGTGCGTGAAATTCGTAGTTTTCTAGGACTTGCCGGATATTATCGTAGATTTGTAGAGGGATTTTCTCGATTGTCCGGACCTCTCACTGCATTGACCAGGAAGAATGTTGAATTTATTTGGTCAGATAAGTGCGAGAGAAATTTCCAAGAACTGAAGAGAAGGTTAACATCGGCACCAATTTTGGCTCTTCCGGAGTCAAATAAGCCTTTTGTGGTTTTCAGTGACGCATCCAAGTTTGGGTTAGGGTGTGTTCTTATGTAGGAAGGACGGGTTGTTGCTTATGCATCTCGTCAGCTGAAAGAGTATGAAAAGAATTATCCTACTCATGACTTGGAGTTGGCAGCTATAGTTTTTGCTCTCAAGATCTGACGTCATTATCTTTATGGTATGGTGTGTGAAGTTTACGTTGACCATAAAAGTTTGAAGCATTTATTTTCTCAGAAGAATCTTAACATGAGGCAGAGGCGTTGGCTTGAGCTGATTAGTGACTACCAGTGTGAGATCAAGTACCATCCGGGTAAGGCAAATTTAGTCGCTGATGCGCTGAGTCGGAAGTCAGAATTTTTAGTTGAGGCAGAATCTTCAGGTGTGGACTCTCTTCTTTGTGGGATGAGAAGACTTCTTATTGAGAGTTCGCAGCAAGAAGAATTATTATCTTTGGTGTTGGATGTCCGAGTTGTCGATTTTGAGGAATTAAAGACTCTTCAGAGAAAAGATCCGAAGTTGCTGAATATCAGGAAGAAAGTCAGGAAGTCTAAAGGACCTTCGCATTTCAGTTTGGACAAAGATGGCATTGTTCGATTTCAGAATCGTGGAGTTATTCCTCGAGATTCAGAATTTAAGGAGTGAATATTGGCTGAAGCTCATGCAGCTCCTTATTCAGTTCATCCTAGCAGCACAAAGATGTATCGAGATTTGAAGAGAAATTTTTGGTGGGAAGGGATGAAGACTGATATTGCCCTGTTCATTGAGAAGTGTGACACTTGTTGCCAAGTGAAAGCTGAACATCAAAGACCCGCTGTTAAGCTTCAATCACTTCCTATTCCTGAATGGAAGTGAGATGATATTACTATGGATTTTGTTGTGGGTTTGCCAAGCACTCCAAGAGGAAAGAATTCAATTTGGGTGATTGTGGACAGGTTGACCAAGAGTGCTCATTTCTTGACTGTAAATAGTGCTGACTCTTTGGGTAAATTAGCGCGGTTGTATATTAAGGAGATTGTGAGGTTGCATGGAGTACCCAAGAGTATTGTGTCGGACAGAGACCCGTGGTTCATGTCGCGTTTTTGGAAGAGTTTGCAGGCAGCGCTAGGCACTAATTTGAAGTTCAATACTGCTTATCACCCTCAGACTGATGGTCAATCTGAGCGTACTATTCAGACCGTGGAGGATATGCTGAGAGCCTGTATCATGGAATTTCAGGGAAGCTGGGAGAATCATCTACCACTTATAGAGTTTTTTTATAATAATAGCTTCCATGCCTTCATTCAGATGGCTCCGTATGAAACGTTGTATGGGAGGAAGTGCAGATCACTGTTATGTTGAGATGAAGTCGGCGAGAGGAAATTAATTGGGCCTGAACTAATCCAAGAAACACAAGAGCAGGTCTGAATTATAAGAGCTAAAATGGCAACAGTGCAGAGTCGTCAGAAGAGCTATGCTGATTCAAGGAAAAGAGACTTGTCTTTTGAGGAAGGTGATTAGGTTTATCTCAAAGTCTCTCCTATGAAAGCCGTTAAGCGCTTTGGTACGAGAGGAAAGCTTAACCCAAGGTATGTTGGACATTTTCAGATTTTGGAGAAGGTTGGGGCTGTTGCTTACAGAATTGCCCTACCAGAGTATTTTAGAGAAGTTCATAATGTGTTCCATGTGTCCTCGTTGAAGAAAAGTTTTGGTCAGCAAGAGCCGCGTTTTGTTGATCCAGAACGCATTCAACTTCAGCCTGACCTTACTTATGAGGTTGCCCCGACGCAGATTGTGGATTGGAAGGAGCAAAGGTTGAGATCTAAGTCTATACCTTTGGTGAAGGAAGCTTGGGGTGATTCGTTGGCTCAAGATTTCTCTTGGGAAAGAGAAGCAGACATGAGAGAGCAATACTCGTATTTGTTTGGTTAATTAGCGGTATGTCTCTTAAACCTATCTTTTTGTTGCATTTCATGCCTGTCTTTAGCATTGATGTTTGACCCTACAATTTCGAGGACGAAATTTATTTTAAGGGGGGAGGTTGTAACATCCCGATTTTTACATGCATTTTTATCGAAGGGCTTTTTAATTTAATATTTAATTTTAGTTGTTTAATTTAATTTAAACGTGTTTATGCGAGATTATTTTATGATTTTTAAATCGAGAATTATTTTTATGTGTTTTCATAATTTTAATTATTGTTCTTCAATGAATTTTTATTTTATTTTAAAGAGTAATTATTATTGGAGTTTAATATTTTATTTTAATTATTTTTAAGTTTAAACTAATTTATTAAATTTACTGTTTTAAAAATAATATTTTTGAGGATCAGTTGTGACTCGAAAGTGGTGAGGAAACCTCATTTTTTTCCATCTTTTCTTTTCCTCTTTCCTTTTCCTCTTCCTTTTCTTTTCTTTTTTTTCTTTTTCTTCTTTTCTCCCGTTCGGACGCCCAGCTCGCACGTACTCTCTCTCTCTCTCCTCTCTCACGTCCGATCGGTCTTTAGCTTATCATCGCCATTGCCAGCCGCCGTGGTCGACATCGCCGATGCCGTTCGGTCCCTCAGCCACCGGCGACCTGACCCATAAATTTTCAGGCCGCCTAATGCCGCCGTTAGAAGCCAGTAGCCGTGCGAAGCCGCGAGCATCTCCTCGCCGGTCCGCCGCCGTCCGGCCACCATTGGCCACCATTTTTTCACCACTTCATCACCGGCACCTTGCCGTCCTAATCGACCCATTTTTGGCCCCGATCCGTCACCGGAGCCACCCCAACAACCACACTCTCCGATTTGAACTTTGTGGCCTTAAATCGCCGTTTCGGCCACCACCCATGGCCAACTTTCGATACCATTAGCTTCACTGATCTCATTAGGCCCTACCTTATCAATTTCAAGTCTTCGTTTGACTCCGTTGGAATTTGGATTTACAATGTATTAGGCCACAATGTTTTTACATTGTGGAGTTGCTGTTTTTGTGCTTCCAGTTCTTCTGTGATCCTCCTAAAATTATTTCCAAGCTCTGTAAGTATTTCTCCTAAAGACTTTTAAGACTTTAATATATTTTTGCACTAACTTATTTTATAAACTGTGTTTTGGTTATCTGGTTGTGCTGATAACTGTTTGATTGTTGCTTTCATGGCATTGTGCACGCATGCGTGGGTGTGTGTGTAATTTGAGAAATTGTGTTTAAGGTTTTACGGGTGCGTGTGTATCACCCCCAAGCCGAGATGAGATATTATCTCGGTAGAGCTCCTCTGGACACTCGGGAGCGGAATATACTGAGTGTCGTCTCCTGGGGCTTTTGCCCGGGACTTGGATGGGATGGTAGCACTCTCGATCCGACTCTGTGACTCCTCGGGTTGGCGGGGGTCAGAGGATGCCTGGCTATGTATGCGGTGGGCGCGGAACTGGGCATCACTCATGTATCACTTGCACGGTCGTTACCCATGGGGTGAAGATGGGAAGCCAAAGTATGTGGATGGTCCCTAGGGGAGACCATGGTGCATACGGTTAAAATTAGAATTAATGTAATTATTCATGGATTTTATTTTATGCCAAATGGTAATTTTTAGCGTGTGTGGAAAAAATTATGTTTTTCGAGAAATTGAGTTTTCTCGGATTTTTAAGTTTGGGTCATCATGTGCATGCATAGCTTTAGTTGTTTTAATATATTTATTGTCTTGGAGCTTTTTGAGTTTTACTTACCTGCAGTACCATCTTTTTGGTACTGTAGATTTTGATGCAGGTTTTGAGGAGGCTGAGACCGAGGATGCGGCTCCGCCTGAGGAGTAGGGACATTGGCTATATTTTGTGAAGATTATTGCCGCTTTTGCTTATTGTATTTAATTTGATTTGATGTTATTTTGTAACAAAAATCGTATTATGTTGACATGTGGATTTTTAGTACTCTGGTATTGTATTAAACTCGGGTACTTAGTTATTTGACTTAACATTTTCGCTGCGTATTGTTTAATGTACACGTGTTGCATTGCACACACTCAGCACATGTCGATGGGGTGCGTGACCGTGTCGTTATCATCCCGGTATCTCGATTTCCGTCTGTGTCCGTACATGGAAGTTGGGGGCGCCACAAATAGCTGCTCGTTTATCGAGGAACCCCCAAGAGGAGGAACGATTCGTTGTGATTATAAAAGAGTAAGCTAGTCCTAGACAGAAGGAATTTTATGAGGAAATAGAGAAAGTGATTTCAGTTATGTGTGGATTAAAATTCTCCAACTGAATTATAAGGACAATTGAAGTGTATCACTTATATTTTTCTGAGGAAAAGTTTTGCAAGAGTATCCACTTGAAGTTTTAGATATAGAGAGTATATCGGTATGACTCAACCTACTTTGTAGAAGGACTTCTTTACCAATTGTTAATTAGAGCGAGAGACTTAAGGAATAACAGAATTTCCGTGGTAGACATATATGTGGTAAATAACTTTTTGAGTAGTAAGGAAAGTAGTGATTTCACTTAAGGAAAAATTTAGTATTTTGGAAGGTCAGCCTAGAGGTCAATAAATTTAGGCAGTAACCTTTTGGAGTGTTATACCCTCCTCTTATATGGTGGTAGCTATTTTGTGTAACCATATGATGGTTACAGATAAGAATTCCAATCTTGGTTGCAGATGCACATGGTATCGTTTGATTGCAAGAATGGAAATCAACAGTCTTCTCTACCTCCACCTTCTTCCTTAAAACATTGTCAAATTGATAGACAAATTCTTTTAGTGTCGTGTTGGAATGCACAAACCCATCAAAAAATGAGTTCATGCTCTCAGACCACTGTGTAGTGCTCATACCAGCCCAGAATAAATCCTTTAAGTAAACTGGTACCCAAAATGACCTTTAATTTGTACAACCCTTGCAACCATGCATTATTAGTAAGGTTATTTTGGGTATCANATGTGGATGGTCCCTAGGGGAGACCATGGTGCATACGGTTAAAATTAGAATTAATGTAATTATTCATGGATTTTATTTAATGCCAAATGGTAATTTTTAGCGTGTGTGGAAAAAATTATGTTTTTCGAGAAATTGAGTTTTCTCGGATTTTTAAGTTTGGGTCATCATGTGCATGCATAGCTTTAGTTGTTTTAATATATTTATTGTCTTGGAGCTTTTTGAGTTTTACTTACCTGCAGTACCATCTTTTTGGTACTGTAGATTTTGATGCAGGTTTTGAGGAGGCTGAGACCGAGGATGCGGCTCCGCCTGAGGAGTAGGGACATTGGCTATATTTTATGAAGATTATTGCCGCTTTTGCTTATTGTATTTAATTTGATTTGATGTTATTTTGTAACAAAAATCGTATTATGTTGACATGTGGATTTTTAGTACTCTGGTATTGTATTAAACTCGGGTACTTAGTTATTTGACTTAACATTTTCGCTGCGTATTGTTTAATGTACACGTGTTGCATTGCACACACTCAGCACATGTCGATGGGGTGCGTGACCGTGTCGTTATCATCCCGGTATCTCGATTTCCGTCTGTGTCCGTACATGGAAGTTGGGGGCGCCACAAATAGCTGCTCGTTTATCGAGGAACCCCTAAGAGGAGGAACGATTCGTTGTGATTATAAAAGAGTAAGCTAGTCCTAGACAGAAGGAATTCCATGAGGAAATAGAGAAAGTGATTTCAGTTATGTGTGGATTAAAATTCTCCAACTGAATTATAAGGACAATTGAAGTGTATCACTTATATTTTTCTGAGGAAAAGTTTTGCAAGAGTATCCACTTGAAGTTTTAGATATAGAGAGTATATCGGTATGACTCAACCTACTTTGTAGAAGGACTTCTTTACCAATTGTTAATTAGAGCGAGAGACTTAAGGAATAACAGAATTTCCGTGGTAGACATATATGTGGTAAATAACTTTTTGAGTAGTAAGGAAAGTAGTGATTTCACTTAAGGAAAAATTTAGTATTTTGGAAGGTCAGCCTAGAGGTCAATAAATTTAGGCAGTAACCTTTTGGAGTGTTATACCCTCCTCTTATATGGTGGTAGCTATTTTGTGTAACCATATGATGGTTACAGATAAGAATTCCAATCTTGGTTGCAGATGCACATGGTATCGTTTGATTGCAAGAATGGAAATCAACAGTCTTCTCTACCTCCACCTTCTTCCTTAAAACATTGTCAAATTGATAGACAAATTCTTTTAGTGTCGTGTTGGAATGCACAAACCCATCAAAAAATGAGTTCATGCTCTCAGACCACTGTGTAGTGCTCATACCAGCCCAGAATAAATCCTTTAAGTAAACTGGTACCCAAAATGACCTTTAATTTGTACAACCCTTGCAACCATGCATTATTAGTAAGGTTATTTTGGGTATCATAGAGTGCACTCTGAATAGTAGTCTTCAACCCTGTGTCGTATGCCTCGTGTGATCCCAATTTCTCAGACAGATTTTGCATGATATGCCACAAACAATATCCATGGTGGCTGTTTGGAAAAACAATGGCAATAGCATTCTTCATTGCTCGATCTTAGCTTGTTATGATTGCTTTAGATGCCCGTCCATTCATGCACTCTAGCCATGCTTCAAACAACCAAACAAAAGTACTTGTATCCTTGCTTGAAATCAAACCCGCCCCTAACAGTATGGACTATCCATTATGGTTGACACTAACGAAGGGAGCAAACAACATTCCGTACCTATTTGTTAGATACGTCATATCGAACGTGATAACATCTCCAAAATACTTGTATGCCGCTCGACTTCGTGCGTCAGCCCAGAACACATCCCAACTCTACACTCGTCATCTACATCCATGCCTGACACAAATCCATCATTCATCGCCCTCATTCTCTTAAAGTAGTCATTCAATACTTCACCACCTCCTTTACCTAGTTTCAAATGTCCAGCTTTCTCAATAAAATTTTGACTATCTTTTTCTTGGAATTCTAACTTCTCAAACCCCCCCGCTTCAGTCACAAGTGCTTGAAAATTCTTATTCATCTGAATACTTGCTTTGTCATTCAAGTCGAGTATCATCTGACTGTATTTATCTAAATATTTGTGAGATCTAAAAGATCTAAACTTTTGTGGGCTCACAGTACTGTAATTATGTACAAGATCAACGGTGGTTAAGACCCATACCCTATTCACCAAGTAAGCATTTATCTTCGCCTTACAATCCATTTTAATTGTTGGTCATGGCTTTGATAAATTGCTATGGCTAGGATAGTACCTGCCACCACGTGCAGATTCAATCGTCACATACTTCGCACTCCCTTCTACCTCCCTCTTCGTCCTTTTTGTGATATAACCGAAGCCCTCTTGCTTGACATATCGTTTGTAATAGGCTAAAACCTCTTTATTAGTTGTAAACACCATCCTAGATTTTGGAGGCTTAACTCTTTCATCATCTTCTGATACTTCATTTGTCCCCTCCGCATCCGGCTTTATGTTGACGTCGGATAAAGTTTCTGAAAATAATATTTACTTTCAGGTTAGCATTTTTGTTATATGTAATAGGCTAAAATAATATGACAAATGTTGATCGTTCTATTGTGATGCACCTCCAACATGCTTTTCACTTTCATCATTAACTGGCATAGTTGATGAATAACTTGAATAGTGTGGGTAGGGCATAAATGGTTTGCATGGTGGTATTGCCGAATGCTGCAAATACCCACTGAGTTAGAACAAATCAGATGCACACATGTACAAGAAAACATTTCTCAAACATAAAAACATACTACCTTCATCATATCTTCAACTGGTCTCAAATCCTCCGTATTACTCGAAGGAGGAACTGGCATAGTTGGTTGAAATGGTGGAATTGTCGGATGCTACAATTATCAACTATATTAGAAAGACTCCATTATAGAGACTCTGTCACATGCAACTAAAAAGATTAAATAAAAAAAAACATATGTCTACCTGGCTACCCTAATCATACAGATATGGATTTGGATATCTATTTGATGGTAGCATATATGGTGGGTAGTATGGAATTTGCGGATTATGGTATGCCTATAACAAAGTGTAAAAAATGTATTAACTTAATGTTGCAATGTAAAACATTAACAACATTTTCAACTAACAATGTGTATCATTCTTGATTCGATGAAATCAATGTCGAAGGCAAGAGTGACCTTTTATCTTCTCCATAGCCCATCACGCTATTTAACTCAAATTTGATTACGGGTGACTGCACTCACCCCTTCAATTGCACACGCAAACATTAAGTGTAGGAAGAAAGAGGCTAAAATCATAGAGGCTATGACAAAATAGCACTGAAATGATAGATGAATCAATCAGAATCATGATTGTCATTCATTTTCTCACGAAAAGCAATCAAAGAGAAAGTTTAGAAAATATATCATTAACCTATTTACCTATCTTGTACACACAACAAACCCCAGTCTCCACCCCACCCCATGCATCCAAGGCCATCCAAGTCTTGATTGTCATTCATTTTCTCATGAGGTTTGTTTTCTTTCTGTTTATTATTTGTCTTTTATAGTGTATTACTTTTTTCTCCTTCTGTAACCTTTTTTTTTAATTTTTTAATTTTAATTTTTATAGTTCCTTCTGTAACTAATTGATAAACCAACAATAGGTGATTCATTCCTAGTAGTTTATGTGGATATACCAAAAACAAACTCTTCTTTTTGTTCCCAACACAATACCTTTTAAGATCCTCTTTAGATTTGCATTTATATGTGGACTTCACAAGATTTCACCAATTAAAAACATAAGCTAGCCCATTTGTTTCTATGTGAAAAACATAACACAAAAGTTTACAAAAAGGCCCCATAAGCCTCCAAAACAGAACACAATACCCTCACAAAACATAATAAAAAGCCCCACAAAACTCCCACAGAACAAAAAAAATCCACAAAACAGAATAAAAAGCTCCACAAACCCCCCAAATAGAACACAACACCCACAAAACTCCACAAAAATAGAGATAAAATAAAAACACAAACTCACAGATCCATTAAACACAAAACATACAAAATGATAGAAATGGAGAGACAAAACTAAAAGAGAAAAATAAAAATACTTTCTTTTATTTCTTACCCTTGTGAAAAAATAGTACAATGCAATAAGCTGGGTGGTGGGGGAAGGATGATGCTGAAGGTTACGTGGGACAATGTACGCCGGACTGGGGGGAAGAGTTTGGACGAGTAACGTTGGAGGGGAAGGGGGGAAGACGTGGGAAAGTAACGTGGAGGGGGGAAGACGTAATGGGGGGGGGGGGGTTTGGGAAAGAATTTGAAATGTAAGAAGAAACAAAAATGCATCGTTTAATTAAAAAAAAAAGAGGAAAAATCGGTGTGTGGAGGTTACATGAACAATAGGCGGTTGAGTAGAAGTACTCATTAGTACTTAGGGCACTGTTATATTTGACTTTCATGGAAATAAGTCTAGTTTGAATTTCAAAGTCCCTCCCAAAAGTGGGATTGTTATATTAGTAGTTAGGGCATTGTTATAACCACCAAAAGTGGGTACCAAAAAGGTTACCAATAGTGCAAATCTTGTTTTTCAAACATTTTCTTAAAACTCTTTAAATATTTTAAAAAAATAAATTCATAAATTCATTAAAAAAAATTTCCTTAATCATCAAGTAAAAAATACTTTCTCGATGGAAATATAATTTCCCTAGTACTTCTGAGGTTGTAAGTAAGACTAAACATGCAACTATCACTAGATTCACTACTCTGTGTGTAAAACTATGTGGACAACTAGTATTATTCGACTTCACATTTAAGAGTTTTAATGCTTTAAAAATTATTTCACTTTGATGTAAATTCAAATCTAAATTTTAATATGTGATAAAAAAAAAAGATTTCCTAAATCCTCCTCTCCAAATTTAATAATTTATTAATCCAAATGATAATCTTCTTTTTAGCTATATATTATAAGTGTAACAAAAGGGCACCCAAAGTGGACACTCCTTTCCCTTCCCTTGGAGGTTATAAAGTGGCTATAAAGCTACTTCATGTGCCTTGATGGTGGGCTTTTAATGGCCAGCCAAAGGTTACAATTAAAGGGACTATTTATCCTCCTCCTTTGGATGAGATATGTGTGGCATACACAAAAATTATCTCTCTCAAAGAATCCTCTATAGTCCTGACACTTAGACTATGGCATATGTGAATGTTGTTCAGGTATTACGACATAACTCATCCACAATCAATATGGGAGGATTTCGAATAAACAACAACGACGACGGAGAATATGTCTAGTATATTAAGGCCACGAGAATATGTCTAGTTGGACTTAGGCCAGCAACCCCAGTCCAAGAGGAAGCCAACTAAGCCATATATATTTCGACCACCATAAGGAGCTCAAGCCCAAAAACCCTAGATACGTATGGCCCATAACCAAAAGCCCTTACTACAAGTGCCATGTGTCATGCATGCATAGCACTATGTATNTGTGGAGGTTACATGAACAATAGGCGGTTGAGTAGAAGTACTCATTAGTACTTAGGGCACTGTTATATTTGACTTTCATGGAAATAAGTCTAGTTTGAATTTCAAAGTCCCTCCCAAAAGTGGGATTGTTATATTAGTAGTTAGGGCATTGTTATAACCACCAAAAGTGGGTACCAAAAAGGTTACCAATAGTGCAAATCTTGTTTTTCAAACATTTTCTTAAAACTCTTTAAATATTTTAAAAAAATAAATTCATAAATTCATTAAAAAAAATTTCCTTAATCATCAAGTAAAAAATACTTTCTCGATGGAAATATAATTTCCCTAGTACTTCTGAGGTTGTAAGTAAGACTAAACATGCAACTATCACTAGATTCACTACTCTGTGTGTAAAACTATGTGGACAACTAGTATTATTCGACTTCACATTTAAGAGTTTTAATGCTTTAAAAATTATTTCACTTTGATGTAAATTCAAATCTAAATTTTAATATGTGATAAAAAAAAAAGATTTCCTAAATCCTCCTCTCCAAATTTAATAATTTATTAATCCAAATGATAATCTTCTTTTTAGCTATATATTATAAGTGTAACAAAAGGGCACCCAAAGTGGACACTCCTTTCCCTTCCCTTGGAGGTTATAAAGTGGCTATAAAGCTACTTCATGTGCCTTGATGGTGGGCTTTTAATGGCCAGCCAAAGGTTACAATTAAAGGGACTATTTA
>QEOT01122691.1:0-22458 GCA_003123785.1 Pterocarya stenoptera | reverse complement strand
CACACACACACATGGTGGAAGAAAAACCATGGATACTCTTGGCAATCAAGTGATGGATTAATGTTTTGCATGTTTCTTTTTAACATCCAACACTTGTCACTGGATTGGGATTCATATTTATCAAATCTTTCTGCTGGATTATCAAGCGGATTCTCTTTTATTGTACCTGCGGCATGAGTTTACGTAGTTTCAAATCTTTGGTATTTCTAAGAGACTAGTTACAGAATGATTGTGGCCTGACCATCTTTTGTCCCTAGATTTAATTAGGTGGGACTTCAGATGAGTAATTGCAAAAGCACCACTTGGTTCTTATAAGGTTCACAAGTTGGCAGTCCTTTTCTCCTTTGCCCCTCTAGATTTAATTAGATGGGACTTCAGATGAGTAATTGCAAAAGCACCACATGGTTCTTATAAGGTTCACAAGTTGGCAGTCCTTTTCTCCTTTGCCCCTCTATTTATTGGAGACATTTTCGCTTGTTTGCTTCTGTATGTGCTCTTGATTCTCTTGGGGGCTTTGATTTCTGATTGGAACTGTAAATGTTTTCTTTGGGATAATACTTCAGCACCTTCTCAATTCACCACCATACATGAAGTTCTCACAGATAACATTTATGGACCTTTGCAGGGGGGAAAAGGCATTTTGCAGTTCCGAGTGCCGTGACAAACACATTAAAAGAGTTGATTACAAAGATAAGTGTGCATCTGGAGCACTGAAGCCACTTGCTTACTCTGCGTCTCCCTGCTCCAGTCCACTGGCGTTTTTTGCTGGCGTTGCTGCGGCATAAACATATTTATGAAACTTACATAAAGTGAATAAGATGGAACTAAAAGGACGGGAAAGGGCGTCCAATAAAACTGTTTTCACCGGCACATTAAGCAGTTGATAAGATTTGAGAGGGTTTGAGCATGTGAAATCTATATCCCAGATTACAAGAAAATCGAATGGAAAATTCGTTTGAACCCAAAAGAGAGAAACATGTATAGATTTGCATTCTTAAAACATTTATAATAATTGTTCTATTATATGAAATTGAATCGCCAACTTTGTGAGGCATCTTTGACTTTTCAAAGAATCAAAAGCCAAGGTGGTCCATGACTTTGAAAGCCAGCGTCGATTTAGACAGAATAGTTATATCATCAGTGTGGTTTGCCTCTATCGTCTGCTTCTTGATAACAAAACCAAGTCGGAAATAACACGTAACTCAACCTTATTTAATTCATGATGTAGCCTAAAATCTGAGCAACCAAATGCATCTTTTCCTCTCTGACATGTCCGCAACATGCAAACGGCAATGTATGGTAAGGAATATCAATTTCCATAGCATTTTACAGCCATGCCACAGAACGCTGAAGCATCCAAAATGACCAGTCTCCTCCGAACAGGATATTAGGAATCAATGGTTGTGTTGGTACTGCAAACCGAGTCCCAACTTTTATCGAGTTTTACGATCTTTTTATTTCCTTTCTTCTCTCATTTATTTTTTATTTTTACTTTTTGAAGGAACACTGACTTGTGCTACAGTATGTTAGGCTAGTACGTGCTAATTATATCGAACCCAGAGTCCGTTGTGCGAGAACTTCACTGAATTCGTCTTTACAGATAGGCATATGTTATTTTTTAATCCTTGTCCAGCATTAGGAGAAGTGCAGGTAACATTGGTCCTAGGAAAAAGACTTCCAATGCAAGAAAGGGCGGCGTGTTGAGTTGTCAAGATTTCATGCAAGATAATCAGATATGCATTGGTTGGTACTGGTGAAGAAATTCATGGGCTTAACTCATCTCATAAAACTGGTTCTACAAGAGAGGATTATTCATTCCTTATAAATATGTTCAAGACCTTATCCACATGCAATGTGAGATTATTCCTCAACACCTTCCCTCACATGCAGGCCAGTATTTTTCTTGGTCCTTGTCACAGGATAAGTAATGTGGATTCCATTCGTCCTGTGGCAGACTCTGATACCATGAAGAAATTCATGAACTTAACTCATGTCATAAAACCGGTTCTACAAAAAAAGATTTCTTATTCCTTATAAACATGTCCAAGACCTTATCCACAGGTAATGCAAGATTATTTCTCAACAACTGGTAGTTTCAATTATGTTAACGTGTTTTTACTTTGATGGGCTGCCAAAAGGGGCTTGGATATCTGTTTGGGTTTGGGAAGTAATATAGCATTAAATCTGTAAACTCTATATGAATTGTGTACAATTCATTCAATCCATATCAATAAATATCATTAAAAAAATTACAATTACAATAGAAAACAAATGCATCACCATTGCTGCTATACTTGGATGAAATGCACCATGGTCAGAGGCCGGATTTGTAGGGAACACCTGCAGCTGATATCCATCGGTTCCCTTGGATGAATGAATTTACTGTAAATTTGCTGGCTTGTTTGCGTGTAATGTTCTTCACCCCTTGCCATTTAACTCTATCTTTTGTCAAAGATCCAGGGCCATAATTTTGAAACTCACTGTAAAATATGGTGTCTGGAGCTGATGTGCCTGTCCATGGCAACCATCCTCTGGGGTCGATAAAGCTCCCCATAAGGTTACCTACATACACTGTTGTTGAGTGGTTCTTCCAAGGCCGTCCAAGGTATGTTTGGACTGACCTCAAGTCGCCATATGGCGAAATGGTGCAATTTTGGATTGAGATTCCAGAGATCTGATTTGGGTCAAACTTGCCTTGTGCTGTGATGGTGTTCTGCTGGCCAGGTAAGGGCACTCTAGGCAGTATGTTGCAGTTCTGCAACACCACTGCCGAGTTCCCAAAGATGAAATCAACTGTCCCGGTGATGTTGCATTCACGGTAGAACTGGCGGTTGGCATGGGCGTAGAGCGTGTCTTGAAATGCATCGATGAAACACCTGTAGAAGACGGATTGATCCGAGTTTGACATCAAGGCCACTGCCTGGTGCTTGATTGCACCTGCAGTGTTTTGGAACCCCATGTCTCTAGCAATGAATCCCTTGCCAAATACAGCAAATGTTGCTGTAGAATATGTTGGAGTCCCATCCACAAAATTGAGGCGACCAGATACAATTGTCGCATTCATTCCATCACCAATCATCACAACATTCCACTTAGTCTTATCGACCCTTACATTCTCATAATATATCCCTTTCTTCACATAGATCACGAACCTCTTGCCACTTTTATCAGGAACATCTTTCAGAGCAGCATTTATATTTCTGTACTGGCCAGAGCCATCTTTGGCTACAACGATTTGGGCCTTCTTCTTCAAATGATCAGAACTTTGAAGTAGCTGCCTATCTCTAGGACTCAGCCACTCTGGAACTTGATGGTGTTCTGAGAAACTCATTAGCCGCCTAGGCTTCAAAGAGCTCTGTACTTTTGAAATCCATGATATGATGGCAAGGCTGTTGCTTGTTAGTTCAGTAGAATTCTTCAGCCAATTCACAATGTTGGTCTTTAATGTTGGATTTGCATTCTCAAACCCGTCTTTGCACGTCTCTAGGTAAGTGCCAGCAGAACAAAGCCAAGTTTTGAGATCATCGGTTGCTTCAAGCAATGAGAAAGAAGTAGTACCCGAGGACGAGGACAAGGTGCTATTCAAATGATCCAATGCCAGGCTCAAAAGTTGGCGACAATCTTGCAAAGCCACCTCAGTCATGATGTCTGCAATTATACCTTTGAAACTGCTGTGCTCCGAGAAGAATTGAGAGGCCCTTTGCAATTCAGTCTTGGCCACTTGGGTTGCCAACTTGAAGACTTCCTCAAGTTGCATGTCTTTTGACTTAGCTAGAGGAGCAAGGCTATCAAAACAAGCACTTGGGTACAAAGTAATGTCACAAACGGCTTTTACGGTAGAGTGAAACTGAGAATTAGCACCAACTCTTTTGGAATTTCCACCGGAACTCTGAGAAGTCCCAAGCACAGCAGCAACTATAACACAAACCAGAATGATGGTTGATATGCTTATGACAGTGACTCTCTTTCGGGTCTTCCGGCGAGCTTCAAGCCTTGCCTGCTCGGCTGCGGCCTCAACCTTGCCATAGCCTCTGAAGGAAGACATGCTCATCATTTTTACCTTCTCCTGCTATTACATTAGCTAATGATGGCAGGTTAGAGCCTCCTGATCAAAATACATATAAAGCAAAACTACATATATATATATATATATGTATAGTTATCATTTTGTAGTTGAAGTACTACGTGGTATAACGTGCAAGGCACCACATGCATTCTCGTAGGTCAGCATTCTGAAAGGTTCAAAGTATTGGAGTGCTTCTCATGTTGAAGCATCGGGCATCATGAGTGACTTCTGGTGCTCTTGACGCGGGAAATTGGAATATTTATATATATATATATATATATATATCTCATCAGCTAATTAAGAAATATAAAATAAAACTAAAATCTTCTTCTTGTTTATAGGTCATTTACAAAAAATAAATAAATAAATAAATACATGAATAAATAGAACGCATTGAAGCATGAGCATATATAGTCTGCATATATAGATGTTCTCACTGTCAGGGGAAACATTATTTCCATATTATTCTCAACATTCTCTCAAAAGAATTCATAAAAGTATATCGAATTTGGGAAATGTATATTATATTTCTTGATATTATTCCTAACAAAACATTCAATACGTTTTCTACTTCACAAACTACCATCCATTATCATGTATTCCCAATTTTTTTTTTAATTAATTTCTCAAACGGCTTACAATTTCATGGTAACATTTTAAAGTCCAGTATTTTGTATATTGAGTAGTTCTAGCGAAATTGTAACATTTTAAAGTCCAGTATTTTGTATATTGAGTAGTTCTAGCGTGCCGCCCAGCTTTGACCACTGGGCATGCCTGCTAGCATAAAGTTGTTTTTTTATTTTTATCTTTTTTATTTTTTATTTTTTAATATATTTAAATATTTTTAAAAAATAAAAAAATATATCAAAAAATTATTTTTTTAATCATTAAGTAAAAAAAAATTAAGAAAAAATTTTAAATACACGAGCGGTCAAAATGAGGGAACAAACTCAGACTGCATATTAACATTTTCTCTTGTATCTTTCTACCGCACGTACGTATCACTCATAGCGATTAGATCTACGACTTCTACATCTCTTATTTATTTCTTCAAAAGGAGAACTCCTCCGTGGGGTTAGAACATGCAACCTCACCTTCGTCTTTGTTACTATAAAGAGAGGAAATATCAGTTTGAACTTTGATTCAGCATAACTTCTTACTAATGATTTTATATTTGAATGTCAATTACCTCATAATTCCGTAAAAAACAGGCAGAATTAATAATTACCCTTAATTTGTTTCAATGAAATCTATAAAAATGGAATGGTGAAAAATAGAGCGCTACAAATTTATTTATTTATTATTTTTAAATAAGGTTACATACATACATACACGTGTGAATATCTTAACTCTGCAGACATAGCCATATGATTTAGGTGCCGTTTAGATAGTGAGTTGAGATGAAAATTAAAAGTTGAATAAAATATTATTAGAATATTACTTTTTAATATTATTATTGTTTTAGAATTTGAAAAAGTTGAATTATTTATTATATTTTATGTGAAAATTTAAAAAAATTGTAATAATGAGATGAGTTAATATCACTTCTCAATCCAAACGGGTACTTGTTTGCCAAGAATATCCCCATGATATATCTAAAAAGATTGTCATAGAACCTACAAACAAATTAATGGATCCTCTTTATAAAAAGGAAAAAAATTTATAAAATAGTTATTATATGCCGACTCAATGGATGAGCCGAGGATGTTCAAACCTGATCATCACCACATAAGCCTGGGGATCTGTTATGAATTTATGATCCCAATTTGGTCAGCCTTGTTTGAGTTCTTGCAAGCCGGCATGGCAATATCTGGTTTGATGCGGGCTTGCAAGATAAGCTTAAACATTTAAATTTTCAAGTTTTTTTTAGCCTAACATGTCAGCATGATTGGTGTGTCATCCACACCGCCAAACCAATTTACAAATAGAATTTTTGGCCTTGTTTGAGTATCTGAGTTTAATGCGTTTCAGCAATATCTGACAAGTAAGAACGTGTACCTTCTCTCTTTTTCATGATAAATGAAGGTTAAACCTTTAACGAGTGGGCCGGTTTGGTTACACAAAATCAAATCATCTCATTTTATATAATCATTATAATTTTCTCAAATTCTTACATAAAATATAATAAAAAATTTAACTTTTTTAAATCTCAAAATAAAAATTATATTAAAAAATTATATTATAACAATGTTTTATTCAACTTTCAACAAAACATCTCATCTCATCTCATCTCATCTGAAAATTCTGAGCTGAGTAACCAAACAAGGCCTAAATTGTTACAAGGATAAAACGTCGGATTAGACCCAAAAAATAATAATAATAATAATAATAATAATAATAATCTAAGGATGTTTTTGCATACAGGACAGAGACCTCCTTCTGCAGCATTGAGACAGCACTCTGTGCACCTCCTTCAATGGTAACCATGCAGATTGTGTAGAGTAAACAGGCTTGGCAGGAACTCATGAGCACAGTTGCAATATCGAAGTGAAAGATTCATCTAAGCTGCACCAGCTAGTTCTTTGCCCGGGTTGCTGGCACCAGGTTTTGGGGCTGTAGGCAAACAGTAGCCAATGTCAACGTATATAAACGATTTCAAGAAACTTAATGTAGAATATTTATCAATGCACCTATACTTTTTAGTGTTGAATTTTTTTTACGAGAAATGCTATGCATCAATCACTATTTACTCCCACACCCCACACCTATAGCTTTTTTTTTTTTTCATAGGGTGTGTGGGTGTTTTTCATAGTGTGTGTGGACATTTTTCATAGAGTTTGGGATGTGAAGTAATGAATAATGGCTGATAATAAGAATTTTTCTTTTTTTATTTACCCGTGTTCAGGAACATTTTTGTTCTTGGATAAAAAATTTAAAGAACTTGGGCTGATAATATACATGGCTCATGATCTCTAGTAGGTTTAACTGTTTAAGAGATAACACATTCTCAGAAATTTAGCAATCCAACAGAAGTTGTAATTTCTCTAAAAGTGAAGTTAATTTTATGGAGGGGAAGGTAGTGGTTTGACATCTAACCAAGTGGCACACACACACATTGATAAGCTTCTTACCTCTGCTAATTCTTGCTCGTGCTTTGGGATAAAAGCGGTATCCACTTTGCCGTTTCTAAAATCCTGTGATGTAAGTGGATTTGAACATTAGATAAATCTACAATTTTTGAAGTTAAAATATAAGAAAAGACATGTCAGAGCTTGCCCACCTCTACATCAAGGATAAGTTTATGGTATTCAATGGTCGTAGGAACCCCTGTGGAAGAAAGTATTCAACATAAAAATAGTTGATTAAAGAATCCAAAAGTGGAATAGTATAGATATTAGAAAAAACTTCAAGCACAAAACAATCAGAATGGATGAGGTTCTAAATGAAAAGACAACAGAGAGAAGTGCAGAAACTTTTTTGGATGACAAGAAAATGTGAGGACCATGCAAATGTAATGTGTCTTTTACTCGGTTAAACGCCGGACCCATGTAACATGCCCACATCACACGAATCAAGCAAATGATTGGCTTTTCACTAATGAAATGTCGTCTCTAGAAATTATTTACAACCAAGGATTCAAACCCTAGTCCTAGGGGCCATACCCCCAAGATCAAGAAAAGTGCAGACAACTTGTACGTACAGCATCCCACTGAAGTGCCAATGGCTCATACTAAATAAAGTCAAACACCAGGAAAACCCCTTGTGAGAAACGTACCCAATCAATTAAACTAGTAAATAGAAATTTTGAAGATTTAACCTTATTCCCTATACTGAAACACGAGGTTGGCAATACATTTTGTTATAAGTAAAAATTTATTAATATCAATAGGCATAACCAAGTACACTGGGTGTATACAAGAGAGAATACCTAACCCATAATTGGCAATACATTAAGGATACTCGGGCTTCAGAGCCCAAAATATCTTTCCATACTCCATAAGCTGAATTGCTAGCAACCATGACACTCAGAAATTGAAGTGTAAAATGACGGCAAGAAAAAAAAAGAGGTATGGTCTTTCTCTTTTATATAAGTATAAAAAAGAGGTATAAACTTATAAAATTACCTGTAATAATAGTCTCATCAAGAGCCCTTTTCATGCGCTGAATTGCCTTTTCTCTTGTGGGAGCCCATACAATAAGCTGCAGCATAGTACCAAAGTTTCCAAACTTACTAGAACAATAATTTGTAGGATAAGTTTTCGACTTAGAAGAGCAGCCATAGCTTTACAACATCAAGTTTAACATAAGAAAAAGTTGTCCATCAATCACCTACACAATATAAGATGGGCGGGAAACATCTCTACATGACAATGGACTTCATGTAGAAGTATATCTTTAATAAATGCCCACACATAAGACACCATTTTATCAAGCTTATGGAAGAGATCTAAAGAATTTGAAAAGGCAGTGGTTCTACCAACACAATACCTAGAGGGGGGTGAATAGGTGTAGATTGATTTTTCTAGTTTAACAAAAATATTGACAAGCAAGCAAATAAACAATGAAACCAATCACACAGATAATCAACACAGAGATTTGTTCACGGAGAGGAAACTCATTTGAAAAACCTCTTCAAAATCTAAAACCACTCCGGGTGTAAGACACTACCTCAAATCCACTATAGAAACTTTAGTTGTTACAACCAATTTAGTGACACTTACAAAACTTTTGAAGTTCCTAAACTTGATCTGCAACACCACGAGTGACCCACTCACTCTCTACACGCATCCCACGAGAAACCTTCCGGCCTTTCTATAGCATCCCACGAGAACCTCTCGATCTTTGCATCAACAAAAACTCCGGAAACCTTCCGGCCAATAAAACAAGTCCACTTCGATGGACTTGTATGAGGTTTAATCTTGTGTGTGGTGTGGTGGAGATATGTTCTTCCAAGAGAGATTTAAAATGTGGGGAGAAAGTTCTCTCAATGGCTCTTGGAAGCACCTAAGGTTTTTACTCTGTTTTTCCACACCAAAGAATAGAACAAGATGTTCTATTTATAACCCATTTGATTCACGGCGCTTAAAACACTGAAATTTGAGTTTCTGGAACATTGGCTCTAGCAAGAGTAGAGCGCAGGTTAACTTTCAGAACTTCGCTTGAGCGGTGCAATCTGCCTGAGTTCGCTCGAGCGCTGAGTCGAGCGGTGCACTCTGCCTGAGTTTGCTTGAGCGCCAGTTGGGTCCGCTCGAGCCGTGTTGAGCACACTTCAATTCTTTTCATGTGACAATGCATCAACACTAGTTACAACATAATTTTACATAGGTTTTTACACGAATATGCCAATCAACTAATTTTCCCTCAACAATCTCTCCCTTTGTAACTAGTGTTGATGCATTGTCACATGAAAAGAATTGAACTGTGCTCAACACGGCTCGAGCGGACCCAACTGGCGCTCGAGCTAACTCAGGCAGAGTGCACCGCTTGAGCGAACTCAGGCAGAGTGCACTGCTCGATGGCCGCGTGAGCGAAGTTCTGAAAGTTAACCTGCACTCGACTCTCGCTCGATCCTTTGCTCGACCCAATGTTCCAGAAACTCAAACCTCAGTGTTTTAAGCGCCATGAATCAAAGGGGCTATAAATAGAATATCTTGTTCTATTCTTTGGTGTGAAAAAACAGAGCAAAAACCTTAGGTGCTTCCAAGAGCCATTGAGAGAACTTTCTCCCCACATTGTAAATCTCTCTTGGAAGAACATATCTCCACCACACTACACACAAGATCAAACCTCATACAAATCCATCGAAGTGGACGTGTTTTATTGGCCGGAAGATTTCCGGAGCTGCTGTTGATGCAAAGATCGAGAGGTTCTAGTGGGATGCTATAGAAAGGTCGAAATTCTGGCACTACATGCGTATAGAGAGCGAGTGGGTCACTCGTGGTGTTGCGGATCAAGTTTAGGAACTTCAAAGGTTTTGTAAGTGTCACTAAATTGGTTGTAACAACTAAAGTTTCTATAGTGGATTTGGGCTGGTGTCTTACACCCGAAGTGGTTTTAGATTTTGAAGAGGTTCTTCAAATGAGTTTCCACTCCGTAAACAAATCTCTGTATTGATTATCTGTGTGATTGGTTTCACTGTTTATTTGCTTGCTTGTCAATATTTTTGTTAAACCAGAAAAATCGATCTACACCTATTCACCCCCCTCTAGGTGTTGTGTTGGTAGAACCACTATCTTTTCAATTGGTATCAGAGTGGGTTCACTCTGATTGGATTTAGTTCCTGAGTGTGATCCTGCTGTAGTGGTTCAAATGGATAAGTCTCAATCTCTCACAACGCCACTTTATTTTGATGGAAACAACTACGCTTATTGGAAAGTTCGAATGAGAGCATTCCTAAAGTCTATTAATGAACGAGTGTGGGTTTCTATAACAAAAGGATGGAGAGAACCAGTTGCTATTATTGAGGGAGTTCAAACCCCAAAAAGTGTGGATAATTACTCTAAGGATGAAATAAATGAATGTGGCTGGAATAACAAAGGCCTGAATGCAATTTTCATAACCGTGTCCCAAGAGGAGTTCAAGGCTGTGAAGAAATCTAAGTTTCAAATGTTGACTACCAGCTTTGAAGGACTTAGAATGAGAGATGATGAAATTTTTGATGTCTTTTATGCAAAACTGAATGACATTGTCAACTCTAGTTTTAATTTAGGAGACAAAATTCCAGAAAATAGAATTGTGAGTGGGGTTGGGCTGAAACATGAAACCATAAGTGCTTGGGAAGCCTTTCCACAATACAGAAAGTCAAACCTAATGCTGCTAAGACCTAAATATTTCTGTTTGAATTCATGTATTAGTATTGGCCTATTGAGTAATATGACCCATTTTTTTTATTTTTTCTAACATTAACATTTCCTCCCCCTGCTTCTATACCACTCCCCCTGTCTCTATGCTACTCCCCCTTTTTGTCACAAAGGGCCAAGGGTCTCAATCATCAGTCTAACTGCCACCTTCATCATCCTCATCGAGACACTCCTCAATATAGTTGAAGCGCTGAGTAACAAGTTGCTGCAGGTTATCAACCTTAGCATCGAGGCTAGCAAATCGGGCATCAAGTCGGGCATCAAGTCGGGCAAGGTACTCAAGGACCTGCTGAAGGCTGGGCTCGGTCGTACCAGGTGCTGGTACCGGTGCCGATGTAGAAGGCTGTGAGCTGGATGGTTGTGAGGAGGGTGCAGGTGGGTACTCAACTATCAGTGGTTGCGAGATGGTGTGAGCACGACTCAGTTGCATAGTCCTCCGACCAATGGGAGCCTTGAGAGGAATTCTAGGCTCATTAGGAAGTAATGCAACTGACTGGGAAATGGCCAAACGAGTGATGGGGCTGGCAAAGGGTAATCCAGTCTGAACTTCGGGGGACTGAAAAGCCTCAAGAATGACTCGGCATATAAGGCTCCCAAGATCAATGGTGACACCATTAATCAGAGCATATAAAAAAGTGGTGCAGTCAAGACTCACATCACTCTGATGACCAGTAGGATACAAATTTGTCAGGACTATCCTACTGAGAATGAGATATTCAGTGAAAAATCTCACCGTCGCAAGTGGTGACTTACCATCCCAAGCAGAAATATGACCAATTAGACATTTAGCAATATCAGGCAGACTAGGAGGAGATATGCGTGTATATGGATACTCAGGATATAACACACGCGAGGCATTTAGCAGATCTGCTAACATGCCCGGAGTCACCAGGAATGAGATGTTCCGGAGACTCACCTCAAAAGAGTCATCAGCAGATATGGCATGAACGTTGGAGTAAAACTCCCTAACCAACTCCACAGACGGAGTGGGAAGACTAGTGATCAACGGTTGCCACTGGCGAGACTCAAAAATGCGGGAAATAATAGTCTCA
Organism: Pterocarya stenoptera; assembly: GCA_003123785.1. Lineage (NCBI taxonomy): Eukaryota > Viridiplantae > Streptophyta > Magnoliopsida > Fagales > Juglandaceae > Pterocarya > Pterocarya stenoptera. Next base: position 10,540 of record QEOT01122691.1, on the reverse strand, counting down.
TTTAGCTCACCTAAAGTGACTTCACGCTCGACAATGGGGGAGCGATTAGAAAAATTCTGAGAGTAAAACTCGTGAACGCTAGCATTATGAAAAAGTCCTTGAGAGGGGCAGGAGGATTTTGGCGTGAACGGACACGTCGAGACATGACTATGGCTGTTGACACAATTATAGACCGTTAGACAAGGCTAAAGGTATTGTGAAATGCATGTCTAAAATGCAAATGCTTAATGTATGATCAATGCAAATGCTCAAACTTAAGTTTTAGAAACCCCTTGGCTAAACTTGGGTTTAAGAGACTCATTTAAGCAAAATGCCCAAAACCAATTTAAGAGACCCATTTCAAGTGTAAATAACTCAAAGTTGGATTTTGAGACCAAAGAAAATCTCATGGCTCTCTCATATGCAAACCATCTTTAAACACAATTAAAATTCATGCCAAAACACTATCCCATCACTAGGAATGATGTGTAATGAGCATGAGAACAAAACTATGCCAAAACATTGTGAAAAAAAGAAACAAAAAGTCATAGAGGCATTTCACCGAGCACTTGGAGTGCATCCAAGTAAAAACAAGTTTAAAAACAACATGGGAGATCTATGAACCTCCTAAATACAAGAGGGAGAGAGATTCATTCTCTACACCCAAAAACAAACTCACAAACAACCCCAACATTTTGAAATCCATTTCGAAATCAAACACAAAAGCCCCAACACCGAATTGTATGCTTATGGAAATGCATGATTGAAATGAAAAATAAATGAACAAAATCAAAGAGAAGAGAAGATGAGAAACTTACCGTGATTAAGAGAGAATTTCTTTAGAGAAATCAAGTAAAAAACACAATGAGAAGAACTGAGAGACCAAACCGCATGGAGAAGGGGAGGGGAAACGACGCACGGGTTTGAGGTGAAAAGAAAAAGAAGCGGCGCAGTTTTGTAATTTAAAACGTATCTCTCGAGCAGTACTTAAGTTTCTCTCGAGCGGCCTCCCCAGATTTCTCAAAAACTGCCTTTCTTTTTCATGAAGTGATTCAAAATATTAATGAAGTCAATTTTGAAGCCCAAAAATCACATCAAATGCAAAAGAGCATTATATTATCACAATTTACGCAAGTAGTAAAAACAGAGTATCACAAGTAAGATGAACATGCGTGTTTTGTGAATCCCTCTCAATCAAGAAATTTCAACCAAAAATTGTGAGTGGGGTTGGGCTGAAACATGAAACCATAAGTGCTTGGGAAGCCTTTCCACGATACAGAAAGTCAATCTGTTCATACTCCTGCGTTTTGTAAAAGTATGATTGCTTATCCTTTTAGAAAGGGTAAGAATTTCGTGAATGCTCCTAGATACGTCTCACCTTCCATGAGACAAAAAGCTCACAAGGCAAACCATGTTTGTCACAATTGTGGTAAGATTGGTCACATTCGACCAAAGGATAAGCAATAACCATGTTTCTCATTATGTCTTTCACTTGATTTCTCTAAAGAAATCCTCTTAATCACGGTAAGTTTCTCATCTTCTCTTCTCTTTCATTTTGTTCATTTATTTTCCATTTCAATCATGCATTTCCATAAGCATGCAATTCGGTGTTAGGGCTTTTGTGTTTGGTTTCGAAATGGATTTCAAAATGTTGGGATTGTTTATGAGTTTGTTTTTGGGTGTAGAGAATGAATCTCTCTCCCTCTTGTATTTAGGAGGTTCATGGATCTCCCATGGTGTTTTTAAACTTGTTTTTACTTCGATGCACTCCAAGTGCTCAGTGAAATGACTTTTGGTTTCTCTTTTTCACAATGTTTTGGCATAGCTTTGTTCTCATGCTCATTACACATCATTCCTAGTGATGGGATAGTGTTTTGGCATGAATTTTAATTGTGTTTGAAGATAGTTTGCATATGGGAGAGCCATGAGATTTTCTTTGGTCTCAAAATCCAACTTTGGGTTATTTGCACTTGAAATGGGTCTCTTAAATTGGTTTTGGGCATTTTGGCTTAAATGGGTCTCTTAGACCCAAGTTTAGCCAATAATTCTAAAACTTAAGTTTAAGCATTTGCATTGGATCATGCATTAAGCACTTGCATTTTAGACATGCATTTCACAATACCTTTAGCCTTGTCTAACGGTCTATAATTGTGTCAACAGCCATAGTCATGTCTCGACGTGTCCGTTCACGCCAAAATCCTTCTGCCCCCGCTCAAGGACTTTTTCATAATGCTAGGGCTCAAGAGCTTTACTCAGAATTTTTCTAATCGCTCCCTCATTGTCGAGCGTGAAGTCACTCTAAGTGAGCTAAATGAAACTATTATTCTCCGCATTTTTTAGTCTCGTCAGTGGCAGGCATTGATCACTGGTCTTCCCACTCCGTCTGTGGAGTTGGTTAGGGAATTTTACTCCAACATTCATGCCATATCTGCTGATGACTCTTTTGAGGTGAGTCTCCGGAACATCTCATTCCGGGTGACTCCGGGCATGTTAGCAGATCTGCTAAATGCCCCGCGTATGTTATATCCTGAGTATCCATATACACGCATATCTCCTCCTAGTCCACCTGATATTACTGAATGTCTAATTGGTCATATTTCTGTTTGGGATGGTAAGTCACCACTTGCGACGGTGAGATTTTCCACTGAATATCTCATTCTCAGTAGGATAGTCCTGACAAATTTGTATCCTACTGGTCATCAGAGTGATGTGGGTCTTAACCGCACCACTCTTTTATATGCTCTGATTAATGGTGTCACCATTGATCTTGGGAGCCTTATATACCGAGTCATTCTTGAGGCTTTTCAGTCCCCCAAAGTTCAGATTGGATTACCTTTTGCCAGCCTCATCACTCGTTTGGCCATTTCCCAGTCAGTTGCATTACTTCCCAATGAGCCTAGAATTCCTCTCAAAGCTCCCATTAGTCGGAGGACCATGCAGCTGAGTCGTGCTCACACCACCCCGCAACCACTGATAGTTGAGCACCCACCTGCACCCTCCTCACAACCATCCAGCTCACAGCCTTCTACATTGGCACCGGCACCAGCACCTGGTACGACCGAGCCCAGCCTTCAGCAGGTCCTTGAGTACCTTGCCCGATCTGCTAGCCTCGATGCTAAGGTTGATAACCTGCAGCAACTTGTTATTCTGCGCTTCAACGATATTGAGGAGCGTCTCGATGAGGATGATGAAGGTGGCAGTTAGACTGATGATTGAGACCCTTGGCCCTTTGTGACAAAAAGGGAGAGTAGCATAGAGACAGGGGGAGTGGTATAGAAGCAGGGGGAGGAAATGTTAATGTTAGAAAAAAAAAAAAAAAAGGGTCATATTACTCAATAGGCCAATACTAATACATGAATTCAAACAGAAATATTTAGGTCCTAGCAGCATTAGGTTTGACTTTCTGTATCGTGAAAAGGCTTCCCAAGCACTTATGGTTTCATGTTTCAGCCCAACCCCACTCACAATTCTATTTTGGAATTTTGTCCCCTAAATTAAAACTAGAGTTAACAATGTCATTCAGTTTTGCATAAAAGATATCAAAAATTTCATCATCCCTCATTCTAAGTTTTTCAAAACTGGTAGTCAACATTTGAAGCTTAGAGTTCTTCACAGCCTTGGTACCTTCATGAGTAATTTCAAGAATGTCTCATGCCTTTTTGCAAGTTTCACACATGGAGATTCGCTTGAACTCCTCCTGGGACAAGGCCATGAAAATTGCATTCAGGCCTTTGTTATTCCAGCCACACTCATTTATTTTATCCCTAGAGTAATTATCCACACTTTTGGGGTTTGAACTCCCTCAATATTAGCAACTGGTTCTCTCTATCCTTTTGTTATGGAAACCCACACTCGTTCATCAACAGACTTTAGGAATGCTCTCATTCGAACTTTCCAATAAGCGTAGTTGTTTCCATCAAAATAAGGTGGCGTTGTGAGAGGTTGAGACTTATCCATTTGAACCACTACAGCAGGATCACACTCAGGAACTAAATCCAATCAGAGTGAACCAGCTCTGATACTAATTGAAAAGATAGTGGTTCTACCAACACAACACCTAGAGGGAGGTGAATAGGTGTAGATCGATTTTTCTGGTTTAACAAAAATATTGACAAGCAAGCAAATAAAAAATGAAACCAATCACACAGATAATCAACACAGAAATTTGTTGACGGAGTGGAAACTCATTTGAAGAACCTCTTCAAAATCTAAAACCACTCCGGATGTAAGACACCACCACAAATCCACTATAAAAACTTTAGTTGTTACAACCAATTTAGTGACACTTACAAAACTTTTGAAGTTCCTAAACTTGATCTGCACCACGAGTGACCCACTCGCTCTCTACATGCATGTAGTGCCAGAACTCCGACCTTTCTATAGCATTCCACAAGAACCTCTCGATCTTTGCATCAACAGCAGCTCCGGAAACCTTCCGGCCAATAAAACACGTCCACTTCGATGGACTTGTATAAGGTTTGATCTTGTGTGTGGTGTGGTGGAGATATGTTCTTCCAAGAGAGATTTACAATGTGGGGAGAAAGTTCTCTCAATGGCTCTTGAAGAACCTAAGGTTTTTGCTCTGTTTTTCCACACCGAAGAATAGAACAAGATATTTTATTTATAGCCTCTTTGATTCACGGCGCTTAAAACACTGAGATTTGAGTTTCTGGAACATTGGCTCGAGCGAAGGATCGAGCGAGAGTCGAGCGCAGGTTAACTTTCAGAACTTCGCTCGAGCGGCACATCGCGCGGCCATCGAGCGGTGCACTCTGCCTGAGTTAGCTCGAGCGCCAGTTGGGTCCGCTCGAGCCGTGTTAAGCACACTTCAATTCTTTTCATGTGACAATGCATCAATACTAATTACAACACAATTTTACATAGGTTTTCACATGAATATGCCAATCAACTAATTTTCCCTCAACAGAATTAAACCTAAACGTTTGCAATAAAGCCAAACCTATTTCACTCAAATGCATGAAGCCAGACTGTGCAATAATTCATTCGATGGGTGATCTGTTTTTACTTGTTCACTTTCATTGTTCACTAGCAAGTCCAACTGAAACAAACTGTCATAGTCCAAATTATCAATGATGATAAATAAAAACAAACCTACTGCTAATTAACAACTTGCTCGCATAACTTAGGAACTTCTCTGTTCACAAGCCAGTTCCCAGGCTAGAGAAATAAGAGTCTCACTAAGAATTTGTTATAATTCACGGATCAGTCATTCGAATCGGCACAAAAGAACATTAATACTCGATGACATGAACTGCTCATCCATACACCACTGGATATGACCAAAGAGAAATTATTAAATGAATATTGTGACGGACCTTTCCAAGAAGGGAGTCATAGCTAGGCGGAACCACATAGTCAGGATAAACATGGCTATCCATTCTAACAAATGGGCCTCCAGATGGCAAATATGCAGTAATTCTCCCTGTTGTCCAAAAGATTTATACAATGAGTACTTAGAAAAGATTGATAACAGTTATTAGTTAAAACAGCTTAAGCACCATGCTATTTTGTTTCATCTGCTATATGGAATCAGGCTAGTTCATTGATAACAGTTATTAGTTAAAACAGCTTAAGCACCATGCTATTTTTNTGATTCCCAAACATACTGAATTTTATGCTAATAACTTCACTTTTTTGGAAAACTTATTATATGCTTAAAACAACTCACGTATCCCTTTTCTAATACCTGCTTGTACTGAAGTTTTTCTCCCATAGCTACACGAATTTGTTCCTCAATCAAGTCCACAGAGGAAATCATCTCTGTCACGGGATGCTCAACCTGAATCCCCACAGCCAACCCACAAAAAGGTGGTAAAACGTTATTTAGCATAACCTGAGATTAGTCTCCTAAAACAAGTATGGTTTTAAAGATAATTGAAAACCACATTCTCAAGAAATTATATTATCTACCTGGATCCGAGTGTTCATTTCCATAAAGTAGAAGGAACCTCTTTCATCCAATAGAAACTCAACTGTTCCAACACCAATGTAACCTATAGAGGCTGCTGCAGCAACTGCTGCGTCACCCATAGCTTTACGCAACTCAGGGGTCAATGCAGGAGAAGGTGCTTCTTCCAGCAGTTTTTGATTCCGTCTCTGAACAAAAACAACAATCAAGAGAGCTAGTAACTTATCTTTTTACTTGCATTTCAAAATTAGTTGAAAGTGACTGCTAGAGGCATGGCTTATATTCTTCTGGAAGCTGAGACAGGTTACACCTTATTCACATAAGATCTGACAGAGACTTTATTAACCAAAACTATTCCAAAACCACCACAAATTTAATGCTGAAAGGTAAAAAAACAAATGCCAAAATGTGGATAGAGTTCGGATTAAGTTCTCTGTCTTCTAGACTTGAGGCTATCAAAAGCTTTGCCTAGAGAAGTTTTAACTTGGGGATCTAATTTGGAAAATGAAGCAAGCTCTATTTTCATCACTTAATTGACAACCACTCAGAAACCAGTATGACCAACTGTCAAAATTAGGAGGAACAAGTTCATTCAGGATACCTGAATGCTGCAATCACGCTCTCCAAAGTGGACAACATTACCATATTTATCAGCAAGAACCTGTAAAACCATTTAACACAAGGGGTGAACCAAAAAACACATCCATAGGTCAGATTGGGAAACTAAAAAGAAAAGAAACTGAAAAAAAAAAAAACTTACTCTTTTAGTCGTCGTTTTCCCAGCCAACAGTACCCCAAACCACATTAAACGGGTTGATGTGATTTCCCTACTTTCCCCCACTAAGATTCTACAAGTATTGAACATTGGACAAACTGAAACCTACGGCTAAACTGATTTTGAGGTAGCACAGTCTAAAGTTCGTGTGGAGTCTTAGGGCATGTTTAGATGTAAGATTTTCAAGAAAATTTACAAAAAGTTTTGAAAAAATTTAGATATTGGTTTTTTTGGGAGTTTTGTGGAAGTTGTGGGACTCAATAATAAATATATTTGGATTGAGAAAGTTGTGAGACATGTTTTTATTGGGGTTTGAAAAGTAGTGGGGCCATTGAAAATATGTTTCCGAAGAAGATTTTTGTGGGAGAGTTTTTTGAGTTGTTTTAATTTTTGTTTGTTATGTAAATTGTTCTTTTTTTTAGATTGTTTTGATGATGTTTGGATTGAAGTAAACAATTTTGTGAAATTTTCAACATTTTCTTGCTTCCAAACATGCATTAATCATGTAGACTACTAGTGGATAGATCTAGAGTACTCAGGTTTTTCTTAATAATCCATATATCAACAGGATAATTCATCAAAGTAAAGATCCAGAAATGCCAAGTACAATTCTTGAGTTCCCTTTTTTGACTTAATAAATTCCTTGGTAATTTTAAGCAATAGTAGCTTCGAAAAGACATCAAAACACCCAGCCATTACCTGGAATTCAATGTGCCTTGGATTTTGAATGTACTTCTCCAAATAAACTCCATCATTTCCAAAAGCTGCTGCAGCCTCACTCTTGGCTTGCTGCAAATCCAAACCAGATACGATTAATATGAATCTCACGAAAAATATTCAAGCAAATTCTTTATAGCCAATAGATTGAATTGTGCAGTTTTGTTGTAAGTAAACAATTGGAAGCAAATATTATGTTCTATAAGTCCAATAACTAACAGGAAAAAAAAAACACCATGGTAGATCGCGTTTAAATTGTAAAATTTTGGATAGTTTAGTAATACAAACTTTCAGATCAACATAATAGGTTTTGTTCACACTAAACTTTAAGTTCAGCGTCAGACAGTATATATAGCAGCAGGCATAGTGAAGTAACATAGAAGGAAAATGTATTGCTGCTAATACCTGCAGTAACTTTACAAACTCATCAGGTTCTTTAGCTAGACGCATGCCACGGCCTCCACCACCTGCTGTTGCCTTGAAAGTATAAAACGCTTGTCAGTTAAAGAAAATTCAGCAAGAACAAAGCAAAGATTTATACTTTATTTTGAGTTTCAGAGTTGTAGGAATCATGGGAGGGAGGGACCCCAGATTACCAGAAAGGCAAAAGTTGAATTACGAAAGTACTCTTTACATGCCCTCTGTAGTGTTTCTCAAACCTCTACACTTGAATAGAAGACAAACCAAGAACACAAAGGATTTTGAAAAAACAAATGTAAAAAATAGAGGACAAGTACACTCCAGTGAAATACAGTTTCAGTTAGACATCAAAATAAATTGCACCATTTTATAAAATTATTTTTTCCTCTTATTACGCAGAAAATATTAAAAATCACATACCATGAGTAACTTTACTAAATTATAGGTGAGTACACGGGTAAATAACTCTTTCTAATTTATTTTTAGACCCCTTTGGTTATAGATAATACGATAACATGATTTGAGTGAACTAGGTAATTGCCATTTTGTTTACTCATTATAAGCCCCAGGAAAAGAAAATCAGAAGTATTCTAGTCAGTAGCAGGTTGAATTCCTACTCTTGAGTTAGTCTATAAATGTAGAAATGGATGTCCACTGCAATTCTAGCAGGTACAAAATACATTGTATATAATAACCATCATAAAACAACTTGCTGATACAAGATTATTTACCTTGATCATAACAGGGAATCCAATCTCATGGGAGAGCTTTATAGCTTCTTCTGTGCTCTGTAATGACAATCATTGTCTAAATTTTTTTAATTAAGGAATAGTAAAAGTGATCTCACAACTTTTTACCAAGTTGTCAACTATTACAACACCGCAATTCACATGTAATACCTGCAACAATCCATCACTTCCTGGTACAGTGGGTACACCTGCTTTCTTCATTGTCTCTCTAGCAGTTGACTTGTCACCCATAACCCGGATACTGTCAGGCTGCAAAATGTAACCAGGAATTCAAATTTCTTGCCCAAACTTTTTGAACAAAAAAGGACTTCAGCTTCGTACTCCTGCTAATATCTGGGTATACACCACAACTTTCTAACCGTTTGTTTTAAACAGATAAAGATCATAAACAAAACAACTTAAGTCTTGGGGCTGGTTCCCAACTTCCCATTCTGCCTCATCTCGTAAAACGCTCAGTGTTCGTATATGCTAAAAGAATTCTTCTTTAAGGTCCCTCTAATTGATAGCAACCAGAATCACATTGTGTCAGTCTGGATACAATATAAAACCCTGATACAGTTTAATGGTGGATTGCCTGCGCTGTTAAATTTCTTGTCAGTTAAATGTATTATTGAAATGCCCTCATATCCATGAAAGCGCTTACTTTGCAAATTTTACCCTATGCCCCCTCGTGTATTGGTTTTAGAAGACCAGAGCCAAGTATACATGGATTTTCGACAAGAAATCCACAATAAATAACATTGTCCAACCCATGGGAAGAAAGCTTCTTGGGCATTACAGTGTGAACTTCACATCCTTTTTATGAGGAAAAAAATGTGCTTGAGGTACTTACATTAGGCCCAATAAAATTGATTCCGTGTTCTCTGCACATTTCTACAAATACTGCATTCTCAGCAAGGAATCCATAGCCGGGATGCAGCATTGTACATTTACGGCTGATAGCAGCAGATAAAACATTTGGAATTAATAGGTACCTGCAAGACAGATCAACATGTACGTTACACCACTATCAACCATACCAAGAGCAAACAAGGAGGAAAACACAGATGTTCAGTTGGATATTGATAGAAAGTATGCATCTATCTAAAAAGAGGCAACTTCAAACTTCATTACAGTGGAATTACTTTCTGTCACAATATGTATTGTTAAAAACCATGACCCATCCAAAAGAGATTTTGAAGACAATGTGAAGAAATTCATGTGCTTGACTCATCTCATAAAGCCGGTTCAACAATATAAGATTGTTCATTCCTTATAAACATGCCCAAGACCTTGTCCACAGACAATGTGGGATTATTCCTCAACACCCTCCCTCACGTGTAGGCCGGTATTTTTTTCTGGTTCTTGTCACGGGGTGAGTAGTATGGGCCTCCATTTGTCTTGTGGCAGGCTCTGATACCATGAAGAAATTCATGGGCCTAACTCATCTTATAAAATCAGTTCAACAAGAGAGGATTGTTAATTCCTTATAAACATGCCCAAGACCTTATCCATAGGAAAGGTGTGAATATTCCTCAACACAATGCTGAGGTAAAACCTACTTCCAAACTACAAAAGTTTGGAAGCCAGAAATTGTGAGGTAAAATATTTACAATGTCTTCAAGTATTCTAAAGAACGGGACCTTTATGCTTTATCCTTCAAATATGATACTCCATACCCAAATGAGTGTCCTCTTATTAAAAGGAAAAAAAAATATGGAAGTTTAAGAGCCTCAAGAACAGGCCGTCTAAATAATATATAGGTAGTATGAAAGGCCAAAGTATTCCAACTGAAAAATTATTACCAAAAGACGAGAAAACTTATTAGCTATATCGGCTCTAATTTATGATATCTATTTGCAGACTTCAAGGTTAAATACTTTTTTTGATAAGAAAGACTTCAAGGTTAGATATTAAAAGTTTAGGGTTTGTATTTAAGACTTAGGCAGAAAAGGGATTGGACACTGGCACATTAAGCAATTAGAGACGCTT
>QEOT01122690.1:21408-33711 GCA_003123785.1 Pterocarya stenoptera | reverse complement strand
TCGGCAGGATGTTAACATCTTAAGCAAGGTTGCATAGGTGGATGGATCCCTTGAAAAGCATGCCCCAACTGATAATCGACAAAAGTCAGCAAAGCTAATCACTTTGGTGCCAAACCGCAGCCATTTTTTTTTTTCCCTTTTATGGCCTGCTAGATAATTCTTTCATAGTTACATTGATACCGGGATTGTGACCAAGATTTAAGTACTTCTCCCACCACCATTTTAATGCAGTCTGTAATAACTGCTAGTTGTAGAAATTTGCTTCGATAAAGGCCTAAAATAGACATATTTCATCCGAGAAACGTAAAAACCCAGATCCCAACCAGCCACATGCACTACCACAATACAGAATGTATTATTAACAGTTAGGAGTGTAAGTTTAAACCGAAAAATCGGACTGAATCTGATCGAATCGGATTAGTTAGTATGATTTTGAATCGGTCTAGTCCAGGACCCATTCCTATATTATAAAAACTGGCCAAACCCGATCCGGTCTTAATTCCATAGTTTCTGAGACCAAACCGGACTAATTGGAAAAAATATATATAAAAATTAATTTTATATATTATACAAAATATTTTTTATATATACGTTTTATATGTAATATTTAATTATATATCATATATGAAATAATTTCATATTATAATTTATAAATTATAACATAAATTGTTAGTCTTAAATATGAAAATTTATACTTTATTTGATCATATGTTATTAATATAATTATATATAAGTTAATGTTATTATAATTTATAAAATAAAATTTTAATCTTAAAAATAAAAATTTAATTGATCATATGTTTTAAATATAAAATATATATTAAATTATTAATAATATTTTATAATAAAAAATAACACTTTATTATATATTTTTTACATTTTAAAAAAATTAAAAAATCAGACCGAAAATCGAATATATCGATTTAAAAAAATAATCGAAACGCAATCGATTTTAAAAAATTATAAAATCGATACAAACCGATCTGAGCTTAAATTTTATCTAAAGTCGAACAAAATCGACCCAGACCAGAGAGGTTCCACCCCTATTAACAGTCGAGATCTTACCTAAAGCTAGCCACGAGACACTCACACGAAGCTAATGAACAGAGATGGACGAGATCTACCAGTTGTTCCCACGAAGACGGGCAGAGATGGATGAGACACCCACACGAAGACGATGATGCAGAGCTCTTTCAGACCCGAAGAAAACGACGACGGCGATCTCTTCTTTCTTCCAAACCCAAAATCGCATACTTTTCTTCCAGACCAAGACGCTATCTCTTCTACTTTGGCTTCAGAAATCTGAATTCTTCCCTCCTTTTCGTTTCGTCTGTGTTATGTTTTCTCTCTCTTTTTAATATATTGGCAGACGATTCCCCCACGGTTTGGGGGCTTGGTTGCCCGTAGCAGAATTGTTCTTTTATATGATGGACAGCCAGTTCGATTGTCTCCTCGACATTCTGCGACCGTTAGCTGGAAGTTCTGATTGGTTCCCTTGACTAGATAGGACATCCTGACCAACTCCATTTGGCTGGAACAACATTTTATAGAGGTTAATATACTCTGTTTGGTTTTCCTGAGTGAAAAAGGTCGAGTGGCTTTGTTGATTGCTTTTCAGTTGAGCCTCTCTCCTCCTTCTCTCTTATCAATTGCCCTATGTGAGTTGATGCAAAGTTGGAAGTTACGTCTCCCAGCTGACCTGGATTAAAATTTTTTTTAAAAAAATGCAAACTGAGCTACTTTGCCCTTTCTCGTACGGAACCCACCACAAGAAATCGTACACAAGTACTGATCAAAAAGAAATCGTACAGAAGCCCCATTCGTTATTTCATTCGCTCTTCTTCCTTTCTAGAAACAGAGCACCCTCTCATTTTCCTTCCTCGCAACCAAGGTAATCTCCTCTCTCTCTCTTTCTCTCTCTCTCTCTATTCTCTCTCTCAACACAAAACCAGAGCAACAATACTATGGAATTGGATTGTTTCACAAACTAGCTCTAAAACACAGCCCCAATTCATGATAATCACAGACCCAAACAAAAACTGGCTATAAATCACATCACCATTGGCATTCAACACAACCAGAGCATCAATACTATAGACTTGGATTTTTTTCACAAACCAACTCTAAAACACAATCCCAATTTATAATAATCTACCAAAAATTCATTATAACATGCCCAAACAAAAACCAGCTCTAATCACATCACCATTGGCCTTCACAATCATAGGCCTGATTTCACACAAAAACAAAAACAAAAAAAAACACAGAGAGACAAGCTATGAGAGAGAGAGAGAGAGAGAGAGAGAGAGAGAGAGAGAGAGAGAGATAGCGTGGTGAGAGAGAATCCCTAGGTGAAGACTCCGAAGCTGGTTTCGGTCGAATGTGAAGAACCCCAGGTGAATAATCGATTAGCAGAGTTTCCTGGCTGCCGTAAACCTTGAAGAGGTGATTTCCGTCGAGCCCTAGGAATGTATTCAGAAGCCTCACATTCTCTCTCTAGGGGCTTTGGTTTCCGTTGGAGAAAGAATGAATCAGAAAGCAAAGGGGATTCAATTTAAATAGGGCAAAATAAACATTTTATATATGCTTTCATCCAGGGTGTGCGAGGGTGTGTTAATACGAGGGCTTCCAAATAGAATTTTTCTAAAATTTACTTAGCTCCAAACTACAGGGAAATTTTTAGATGAAAATGGATTTATTCTTGTTAATTTACAGAGACCCTTCCAAACAGCTGGGTTTGGGTAATCAAAATACCACAGGTCATCTGAGACCTGTTCGTACGGACCAGAGTTGCTCAACATCCAAACACGTTTTCGTACGGACCAGAGGTCATATGAGTTTCTACCGCGAGACAACGTCCCCTAACAGAGGTGCGTGTTTCTCAGCCCGAGACATTATGTGATTTGGAGCTGAGCTGAAACGGTAGAAAATGAGAGAGTGAGATTATTTGCACGCGATTCGAGAGAAAGATAGTAGGAATGGTTTCTTTATTTCTATAAAATCACAATAATATTTTTAACTATTATATATAAATAAATAAATAAATCACTATTATATATAAATAAATTTATTATAATATTTATCAATATTATATAAAAATAAAAATATTATAATATTTATCATTATTATATATAAATAAAATCATTATATTATCATCATTAAAAAAAATTAATTATTAATAAAATTTATATTTTTTTAACTACTTATTCAAAAATCAATAATTCAATATATTTCATACATTCAAATAATTAAACTACTCTTAATAAAATCCTCAAGCTCACTTTAATCATTGCTCATACCTATTCAAACACTTCTCAACTGTCCAAACATTTGTTAATAAACCTAAATATATGTTCCTTTTTCTTTCCAGAGTATTGGAGAAGGGAGTAAATCAAGGAAATACAAAAGTGACCTAATCTGTTTCAGGAAAAGCTCAGAAAAACTGAAACGAAATCCACTTAAATCCGAATCGTCGATTCAAGGGAGCAAATATGGTTAAGCCGATGCCGAAGCAGAAGAGGTGCAGAGGCAAAGCTTATCTTGTGACTGTCGCAGCAGATCGGTAGATTAACGGTTCCCGTGCTTAGATATTCACCAACTCATTACTTTCAGGATGCCGCGTCTATGAAGGGCGGAAGAGACAGGAGGCTGGTTCTGAGAAAAGGAGAGAAAATGACGAGAGAAGACTTGGACGGAGGATGCGTGCTTCGAAGCCCTAGAGAATTGAGCAAAGGCTATTAATGGGCCATAAAAGACCCAAAGATCATCTTAGGTTGGGTTCTTGGGTTTAGATATGGGCGGTGTACTAAGAGACCACACATGGGCTTTTTGTACGATTAACTAGACCGTAATGATTGGATTTAAAACTTTAATGATTGCGAGCAGGACGGTTGGAAACTTATGTATCATTTTGTTATGCAGTTCAGAATTTCAATTGCAATGACTTAAAATGAAATGTTTTGTAAAAAATTAAATAAAAAATTATTATAATATAAAATTTTAATATTATTTTTATTTTTAAATTTAAAAAGATTAAATTATTTATTATATTTTGTATGAGAATTTTAAAAAATTATAATAATAAGATAAGATGAGATGATTTTGTGTATCTAAATCGAGCTTTAAGATAAGTTTGGAAAATGAGATGAAATGAGAATTTTGTGAATAGTAGTAAGATGTTTGTAAATATTAATGAGATAGTTTGAGTATTTTATGAGATTTTGAAAAATTAGAGAGAAAATGTTAAATAAAAAATATTATAAATTTAAAATATTGTTAAAATATAATTTTTGTTTAGAGATTTAAAAAGTTGAATTATTTTTTATTTTTTATTTGAAATTTTTTAAAAATTATAATAATTAATTTGAAAATGTTTATATTTGAGTGATGTTTAAGAACAAGATATGATGAGATGAGAATTTTAAAATAAAATATTTTTTCAAACGAGTCCTTAGAAATCTAACTTCGACGTGGATCCAATAAAATAAAAGTTAGCAACATGCCATATATATTAGAACTGATAACTTTTACTTACAAGATCTGAATTGTTTAATTAAATGAGTTGGATGAAGTTTAATTCATATACTACACAAATTTAACTTGATATGACCTGAATCCATCATAAGTCTAACATCCAATTTCATCATTTGCTTACGTACATTCAGTCGGAAAAAGCTTGCATAGTTCACAATAATGGTTCTCCACTTCATTACCTATCATAGCACTTATGATTTTGGTCACTACTTCAAGCTGAAATATTCAAAATTAATGGAAAGTGACTGCAGAGATCTTAACATCGGATCGCTGCTCCGATCAACAAATATATACATGATGGAGCCGAAGAGAGATTTGCGAAAAAAAATTATAATGTAAAATATGAAACATGCCATATGATATCATAGAAGAGAATTCTACATTAATTCTTCCTATATATATGGCATATGTAGTACTAGTTAGTGGGATGAAAGTGAGATGGTAGTATAGTGTATAGAATTTTCTTATATGTACACTACAAAAAAAAAAAAAAAAAATTTGGAATAGATTATTTACAACGAGAATGATCAGTTGAGACAAAAACAGACTCATTTTAATAGGAACTTATCATTTTCGTAAGAAATAATTGATAATAAATAAATAATTTTCTTATAGTGATATATATGTGTGTGTGTGGGAGCATTGCCGGCCAGGACAACATGGGCGGATAGCCTAATGCCAGTATTTACCTTTTGGGTATGTGAGTGGAAATTAAAGTTATGCCATGCTTTCTCTGAGCCTCGAACTCAAAATAATTAAAATTATGACATGATATATACTTTTAATTTTATTCTTTTCCATTAATTTTAAAGGGACTTGCATTAATTAATTTGGAAAATAAAATTTAATACTGATGAGCTAAATTTCATGTTCGTATATATAATATATATATAGGCATTATTCACGAAAGTTTATATTATATGTTTCTCTCACAAAGTATTAATCAGGGCCAAATTGGTTTTAGTAATTATATATTGTTCTACAGCGTTGGAATCTGAAAATAATTTATTTTAATCCAACTTAAAACATGGATAACTCGTTTTTCTAGGATTAGAAAAGATAGATGAAGAACAGAAACATCAAAACTATGTACATAGGAACTTCTGGAGTCGAATCCAGATTCTTCCATTGAGTTGAACAGTTTTATATAATGCAGCATATTGCAGTACAAGCTCAGTGCTGGACAAAATGATACAAAACTCCACCCAAGGTTTGACCCCGAGAGCTTCATTATTTGGCAGCTGTGTAATCTAATTAGCTTTGAAACATCCAGATGCATAGCATCCAGTTCTCTGTATCATCGATTTGTTTCACAAACCATTTGGGTTACCGCATGAAAAATTGCACAACAGGCCGGAATAAAAGAAATAGTCATTTTCAGCCTGCTAAGATGATTCGAGTATTGATTGGTGTTGTTTAGAGTCCCCGATAGTGATTTGATGCGATTGTACGGTGTTGATATATATGTACATTTATGATGGTGAATGAAAAATAAGTGTAGAGAAAATAAATAGAAAGTGATTCAGATTTACATGGTTTGGCATGTTGCCTATGTCCACGGGCGTTTGAGGAGGGAAAATCTATTATAATATGTTTACTTACAATCTCTATTAGCCACTCATTTCTTATTATACAATGGCAGCTAGAGATCTACTTACTGGAAATGATATTCTAGTTGGAGCTCTCACTCGAGAGGTTGAAGAATAAGTCGAAGAAGAACCTATTTGAAGTCATTAGACCTCCCCTTTTATCTGATCTTCTTCCAATGTACGCCTTGGTAGTGGTGAGGAATGTCCGCTTTGCATGTCTGACTCTCTCTCCCTTTTCCACTTTCTCCTGACACCTTCCTGCCTTTTATTGCCTGACACTCTCACCCCCTTATCCCTTCTTGTCTCCTCTCTCTCTCTCTCTCTCTCTCTTTCTCTCTCTTATTCAGTCTCCTAGTGGTGGCCTAGTGGGTTGGGCTTGGTCTTGGACTTGGTGTATTTTACCCCTTCACAATTTGGTTCTTTTCTTCGCAGTAAAGCATGCAAGATTATACAACATACTAATTCTGATCCCTAGCTTTTTTATCCTTTCAAATTGTGAATTTGCAAGGCAAATTAAGAGCAGTAACTTCAATGATAATGATGTATTTAATTAATCTAGTAATCATTGATGTTTGATTAATACATATAATATATTGCATATATGCCATGCTGAATGATCGATATATAGTTATATTAAGGGATATTTTACTATATATTAGTCATTATTTACTCTCATACTCTACACCTATAGCTTTTTTATAAGGTATGTGAGTGTTTTTCATAAGGTATGAAATGTGAGATGATGAATTGTGGCTGATAAAAAGAATTTTTCTTATATTAAACACTAAAGACTACATTGAATTAGTATTTATCTCTCTCTATTAACCTTTTTCTTATTATTTAGAACTACCCTATGGGGGCAATATTGAAATATAGTACTGATCTTCTTGGTGGTTGCTTGATATATTGTCTAGTCCATGCAGCTCCTAATAAATTATTAATTAACAGGAGAAGTCTTTGAGCATCTCGATCTAATTGCAGTAACTTAAGAATCTGATGAATTCTTAACTTCCCAAAATAGAAGTACGTAGTCTCAAAGAATCTATACTGATTATAATGTTTGTCATGACCTATCGAAATCAAATGATCGATATCAAGCTGCAGTAGTACTATTCATCAAGCAAAAAGAAAGAAACGAATCTGAAATGGGAGGCAAAAAAGGAGAGGAGGAGGGAGAGGACATTAATGGGATATATTAAAAGAGAAAACATTCGGACATTAAAAGTAGTAGTACTAGTATATATGCCATGCAGCACCTATATATGATATTTGTTCTTCCTTGACGGAACCTTTGGGGTGTTTGATTTTTTTTGTTATTTTTTCTAAATTATAGTTCCTAGCTTTATACGTACGTTATTCTGAAATTGTTCAAAGGTATCCAACCAAAAGCAGTTCGTTCTTGAATCCAAAAGGTATGCAGTGCAAAGCCATAACCTTACCATATTCGCACCACCAACTTTAATTCGATCTATAACCACTGTTACCCTCAGCACATCATGCATGCGCAACCATTGATCCTAATTAATTTGCAGGTACCCACCACTATACATCCACTTAGGGGTGTTCATCCGGGTTCCAATCCAGATATATTCAGACCGAAACCCGAATTTCAAACCCTGGTCGAAACCCTTAATCGGAATTCAAATGGGTTACGAACTGAACTGAAAAAAAAAATCCAATCCAGATGAACAGTCTTACATCCACCATCGATCGCGAGTGTAAGTAATTATATTATTTTGTTTTTTTATTATTCGTTAATCGTTTAGATTATATATCTTATATAGTACTACAAATTACTCGTTATACGTTGTAGACTTGTAGCTAGCTAGCTACCTAGGTTTCATTTACTCGAAGAAAATACTAATTGAAACGAACCACGAAAATATAACCTCCACAGTGAAGAACATATTCTAGCTAGGGGAAGGTGATCATGATGAGTATTCTCACAAGTCCAGAAACACACCTTTTAGTGCATTTTATCAATATCCATTTGCTGAAAAGAATAAGTACTGTCTTTTAGTTAGCTATCATTTATAAAGCTCTAATAGCATGGGAAGTAGTGCAATATATATATATATATATATGAAAAATTATTTATTTTAATTATTATTTATCATCTCACATTTCGTACTTTATAAAAAATATTGTCATATTCTTTAAAAAAATTATAATAATAAAATGTGAGAGTAAATGGTAATTTATGCATAACATTTCTCAAATATATATATATATATATGAGATCGATGCATGAGCGCAAGATATATAATATCTAGCTGTTATTTCGGAGTAGCCTGATAGTTTCACGGGCCAAGAAGTAGATCAACAGCGTTAATTAATATTACGAGACAAACAAGCTGCCACTTTGAAGTATATACGTTTAACATGGTGTGTAGAATTATGATTGAAGTAGTACTGCATGAGATGGGCATACATGACTTCCAAATTTATATGTATTTTATTCATGTCCAACATGAAAGATTCCCTGCATGCATCAATATTATATATATGATACAAATAATATAATTAATTAAGTACTAGTATATATTATTGTAATGATCATGTAATTATCTGACATACGACCATGATGCATAGTATTGATCATTTACTAATGGACTGAGCCAACGAAGCATGTCAATCAATAAGCTGTTTTATAAACGATGACTCATCCAAGTTTGCCGGACCCAAAATTTCCCTCTCCAACGAGCATGCATATATATAATTGTGTCTCTAAATCAATTATATTGAGAGATATATGCTGCATGTGAGAGCTATGTGTGTGGTAATTTACATATGTCATCATAATCTATGAAGTTGCGTAATAAAATTGATAATGATCATACACCATTGTTCAATCAGAATGACATTTAGCTTAGAGAAATGTTTTTGTAACAAAGATAGAGATTCCCATAAAAGTAAATTTACAAATTGATGATATGGTATGGTAGATTGTAAAATTATTTTTATTGTAAATTAAATTTGACGTATCATATAAAGTAATATCAGTTTATGTATTTATTTTTATACGATCTTTTTATAGATGTAGCACTTTTCTTTAAGTTATTAGATCCAAAGAAGAAGGTAAAAGAAATTAATAAAAAACTTATAAAAAAACAAAAGACGCGTGGAATGAATAATTAATACCCCCGGAAATTAAGTGAAGGTAAAGCATCCATCTATACATGATCTAATATAATATGCATGATCAGTCACTAAAGGTATGGCCTTTCTTCGTGCTTCAATCAATTTAACAACCACACGATAAACGCTCATCCAAAGATTGCATTTATATCTAGAAGAAAAGGTTAAAAATGTTGTAACTAATTTATCTACCTACCATGCAGATTGCATGCACGCGATCTATCTAGCTCGCGCTTTAATTCGTAGTCACGCATAAATTAACCTACGATCTTAATGAGGCCAGCCTCTGTTGTTTGTGTGTAGAAATTGAATAGTAGAAAAAACGAAAAATAGAAAAGTAGAATCCTTCTGTAGCAGAGACAGGAAATCCACAATTCATGTCCCATGTTAAAAGCGGCCTCTTTCCAAAGTCCCAAATTCATGGCTCAATGCAATGTCCCACCATCCACTTCCACAGGTACAGCCACTTCCTTACCCCATCTCCAGCACTTAGAAACCACTAATTTCTGCTCTCTTTTTTCTTTTTTTTTTCGTTTTCTTGGGATTCCCCAAGTCAACTCCCCTCCCACAATAAATACCATATGCTCGGTACGCTCTTCGAAACCAAGGGTACTGAGAGTCAAACTGAGTCTCTTTTTCCTCCCTCGCTTTGAGATCTCTCTCTCTCTCTAGCTTTGGTTGTGTATTAGTTTAACTATTTTTTGTTTTGCTTTGGAGTGATGGACAATGAGGAAGTTCCATCGGCACCTTCAACGCCTGCGACACCAGGGACTCCAGGTGCTCCGCTCTTTGGTGGGTTTAAGTCAGAGAGAAGTGGGAATGGAAGGAGATCCCTTCTCAAGGGCTGCAAGTGCTTCAATGTTGAGCAATGGGGCATGGAAGAAGGCACCTTACCCAAAGTTTCTTGCTCATTGCCACCCCCTCCTATCCCACTTGTAAAAAAGGTACGTAGTATTTGCAGAAAAGGCAGTATATATATCACACGCACACGCATGCACACACACGCGCAGAACTTCTATGTCAAGAGCTCAAAATCAAATCTGGTCCACAAGTTCATATCGCGTTTATTTTCACAGGTTAGTGAGAGACAAACTAACCCGTATTTCAATTGCGTGTTATTGTTGGTGTGTTGATGCCAAAACTGCAGATTGGAGCAGAGTTCATAGGCACTCTCATACTAATCCTTGCTGCGACAGCCACGCCCATTGTGAACCAAAAGACACCAGGCTCAGAAACCCTGCTTGGCTGCGCTGTTTCAGCCGGCCTTGCGGTTATGATTGTCATTATCTCAACGGGACACATCTCAGGAGCTCATCTCAACCCAGCCGTCACCATTGCCTTTGCTGCCCTAAAACACTTCCCATGGAAACAAGTAGTGACAAAATTCCTTTTCAAAACTAGCCAATGCGCTTTCATTGCAGCTCTAAAAAGTCTCTTTGACTAACATGACTAGGTTTTATTACTTTGGCAGGTGCCCATGTACATTGGAGCGCAGTTACTGGCATCCATCTGTGCTGCATTTGCACTAAAAGGGATTTTCCACCCCACAATGGGGGGGGGAGTCACTGTTCCTTCAGGGACATATGGTCAAGCTTTTGCCTTGGAGTTCGTAATCAGCTTCAACCTCATGTTTGTTATTACCGCCGTAGCCACCGACACAAGAGCTGTAAGAAACTCCTTTCTATATTATAAATTTTCTTCTTTTCTAAATCATCATTTTTGGTAGACTTCTATAAGTTTATACATCTACATACATACATACATATATATATGTATAACATATATATATATATATGTATGTGTGCGCGCACGCAAGAAAAGCATCTTTTTCACAGCACAAACTGCTTGGATGGATATGCAGCTGATAAGGGTGGAAAAAACGCACAAATAGTTTCTGGATGTGGCGTTTCATTGATCATGTGTACATATATTTGGCAATTCAAATTTATTTTCCTTGAAATAAATTCAGATATTTTTCTATAGAAATTATAAACCTCCCATTTTTTTCACCATGATAAACCGTGTATCGAGAAGTGGGGGTATTAACGACAAAATAAAGTCATTTCTTTCCACTAGCTACGAATATTCAAATGTATTTACAAAATAAAAAATTTAAAAAAAAAATCTTTCAATCAAACGTACGATTGTGTTGTTGTAATTTAAAAACCATAATTATTTTTTAATTATGTTCAGTTTACTGCCTAGACAGAGGATGCTGAGAAAACTTCTATTACTTCCAATAGACGCAAGGCTCTCCTTTAAAATATATTTGTCTGAATAGCCCAAGAGGCAAGAGTCAATATATAAGAGTCGGCACCATGCAAGTTCCACCTCCCAATAAATATAATATATCCTAGTGCAAGTTGTCGATTTCACTAAAATCAAGGACAAGATAGAACACGTTCCGAGACACAAGATAAGGTACTGAATTTGTCATTTCATTGATGGTTCATATATATATATATAAATATATATTATTTTTTATTTAATAATTAAGAAAATAATTTTTAATATATTGATATATTTTTTTATTTTTTAAAAATATTGAAATATATAAAAAGAAAAACACTACTTTGTCCTCTACATTTGTCCACTCCATTTGACCGTTCGGTATTTTTTACTTAATGATTAAGGAAGTGATCTTATATGTATTGATATATTTTTTTATTTTTTAAATATATTGAAATATGTAAAAAAAAATATGAAAAGTGAAATGAAATAAAAAAAAAAAGCATTTTTATACTGGGCTGTAAGCTCATGGGCGGCAGAGTATCCGCGCCCTATTAAAAAATATCAAAAAAAAAGAATGTAAAAATAGAAAGACATATGTATGTATGCATGTGTATAAAAGTTCACATTTCACAATAGCTCATAGCTCTTAATTAAGCAGATTACTCATCAAATACCTTTGCTAGATCCCCTGCACCACTTCACTTGCGAAATTGAGGTATCACCGTAAATCATCCAACATGTTTTGTGGATTCAGCTATTTCTTTTCGTATCCAAACAGGCTTGAGAAGGAAAAAGAAAAAAAAAAAAAAAA
>QEOT01122690.1:8659-21201 GCA_003123785.1 Pterocarya stenoptera | reverse complement strand
TTACTATTTATTTATCTTCAAACTCAGGATAAGGAGAGATAAAAAGAAATTAATTTTAGCCAACTTGTTGGGGGTGACAATTTTGATCAAATATACTTATTCTGCATCATGATTCAGCAGGTGGGAGAGTTGGCGGGAATCGCGGCAGGAGCTACTGTCATGCTCAACATACTCGTGGCCGGGTATGGCAGATCTAGCTCTTAGAACTAAGCTGGACGAGGAAAACACCTTATTTAGTTACCCTCAATGTCACAAACACAAGATCCTTTTTTTTCTGAGTTAAAATAAAATTGGGATTCAGTGATGCAATTTAAAGGGATGTTGATTGCCTAAAAATTTCAAGCACAATACTTCGGATGATCTATTGAGATCTTTTCTTTTGTGGTATCTTACAGGCCAACAACAGGAGGTTCAATGAATCCGGCGAGAACACTAGGGCCAGCCATTGCGGCGAACAACTACAAAGCCATATGGGTGTACCTCAGTGCTCCCATCCTCGGGGCGCTGTGTGGGGCAGGAACCTACTCTGCTGTCAAGCTGCCAGAAGAAGATGGTGATAATCATGAAAAGCCTTCCACAACAAGGAGCTTCAGAAGGTGACTAATCAACAATACAGTCATCAGACCTGCATTAATAATGTAGAAACTCCAATCAGATACAGATGGGCATATACAAATTAAAACATTAAAATTTCATACATCAGCTTCGAATCAATGATACATAATGTATAAATAAATTTCCCTTATAAATGGAAAGACAATTACAGAGTATGAGAAGATAGAGAACTCACTTTCATGAACAGGTACATATTGGAACTAATTAGTGGAGATATAGCAGTCTAAAACAGCGGAAAACAAAGTTCAGGGCTTTTAAGCATCTTCTCTTTACACACTGTTTATACCTCTTTCTGATCATGTAAAGCGCATAGACAATTCTGATCTTATCTATCTTAATGTAATATTTCTTCCTCTATGAATCTTGAGTCATTGAGCAAAAGTACGACAATCCAAAGAGGGTTTAGCAATAATATAACAGAAATTTTCCTTTTTGCTTGGTAATTTACATGCACCCGGTAAGTCATAAACCTAAGAATTCACCGATCTCATGGCTCATACTCATTGGCAGATGCCAATTGATTTAGGCTTTTGAAATCTCATAATTTGAGGCATTAGGAAGTCTGACATTGAGTTCCTACATAACAATTTCAAAATCTTAGGGGCATTGGTATCTAATTTAGCCTCAGTTAAGCCTCTACATGTTAAAAGTTTGATCTGCAATTGAAAATTCCTATTCTTTTAACTAGCATCCGTAGCCAATAGTTTCCTCTCCCGCTTTACAAGGGTGACATGTGGGGTTTAGCCCATAGGAGAGGAGGGATTTGAGACACTGAGGGCTATCCACATTGAGTAGCCCAAGAAACACAAACCAAAAAGGGCTAATTAGTAGATAGTCCTAGAATCCGGATAAGGTGATACTTTCACATTATCATCAGATGACAACTCATTGAAATTGCTCTCACATAATCACCATGTTCAGACTACGCTGACAAATATTACAAATACATATCAAATCTATATTGATTTACATCTTCACAAACTATGAAAAGACAAGTTATGTAATTTGCCAATAGCCAAACTTACTCGGAGATTAAAGTTCTTACGTTATAGAACTGAATCAGCAACAAAACACCACATTTCAGTAAGCATCATTAGTTCATCACGACGGTATCAAAATATCATCACACGTTTATTAGCCCATTAGGCAGTGCTAAGCAGATTTTCACAAAATCAAACAAACGGACAGGGAAAGGCAGAAAGAGGCCATCAAAATTATTACTCTCAGCTTGGTATATGAGCAAATGTGGAAAGGCTAAAGAAATAATATTGCTGGATTTCGAATATTACAAAAGAATCAGAATATACAGGAAAAAAATACCTCAATTAATCCCAATAGCTGCATTTTTCTCATTGCTCTCTATCATGTCCCGAATTATGCAAAATCCAAAAATTATTCTTTTTTAGTATTCCCGCGTCTCTCAGCAACCAAACATAGCAAAAACAGAAACTTGGAATCTGCATTATGTCCAACACTCCTAAATCCTTCACGTAAAAATGAAGCCTTTTGTGCTATCTAAATTTCAAATATACGGACATCGCGAAAGTCCAAATTCAACTCTCTCTTTTATTTTCCTCTCCTTTTCCCAGACTTGCTTGCAACCAAACAAGTCTTCATCTCTTCAATAACCCGAACAACCTCTACAAAATACCCGACCCTGTGAACCATTCGGACCCTATTGCGCATTCGAGCTGTCAAGTGTCAACACCTCTCGGACCAGACGCGGGTTGTGATCGGATTGACGAGAAACAGAGCAGCAAAAGCACGAACAAAACCAAACTCACAGTTCGAACACATTCAGAAAAAATACTCGACCACACGAACTATCTGGACCCAAAAACCCACTCAAACAATCGAGACTTCTCGGACCTTGACTGTATCGTGTTCGGGTCGACCCGAAAACCCGAGCACCAATAGCATGAGAGAAGCGATCAAAACGCCAATTAGATCAGCGAAGGCGTCCTTGACTGAGGCTCCTGAGGACTGGAAGAAGCCGAGGTGATCAGCTGCCTCCTTGGCGACACCGGCGAGTAGGGAGAGTATGGATCCGACAGAGATGGAGTGACGGCGGAGGAACGGGTAGCGGGAACGGGCCGAAAGGGAGGAGAAGAGGATGGTGAGGGAGAAGCAGAAGAGAAGGTGGTAAAGCTTGTCAGGAGCCCACCAGGGGTCTTCGTCGTTGTTCGGCATTTTTGGCGTCCTGGTATATGGGAGAAAGGGGGGAAACGAAGGAGTGCCTCGTGGGATCGAGCGTTCTCTGCGACTCCACCTATCAGACGCCAATTATTATTATTATTATTATTTTATATATATTAATTAATTTCTTTTACTCATCATTTATATAATAAAAAATATATATTTATATATAAATATATAATTAATAATTAATAAATAAAAAATAATGTGATATATAGTATATAAAGATAATTAATAAAAAATTTCTAATTTTAAATATCAAGCATTTTATAGTTGTAGCTTTTAAAAAGAAAGAAAGGAAAAAAAAATCACCTTGTGTTACTATAGAAAACATTAACCGAAATATCGGCTTGTTCGATTTTTATGGCACCGTGAAAGTACAAAGGGAAAAATAAAAATCCCTGTGTCATGGTCTTTTGTTTAGTTTGGCTTTCCATCATATATAGTAGCTTAAGACCCTTGGGAAGAAAAAAGGGAAAAACGAGATGAACTATGGAAACCTCCGCCACCAAATTTTAAAAGCTTCTCTTTCGATGTAGTAATTAGAGACTCATTCTCAACAAAAACAACAATATACATAGACCACAATGGGGAGATCCTGGAGATCAGAACAGAAAAAATTCAGACTACAAATCCCTTGATAGCTGAAGCATTAGCAGCGCTCCTGATTTTAAAAATGGCATCCCAAAATCAGCAACCCCAAGCAATAATTGAAGAAGACGCTCAATCTGTCATTAACGCCATTAAAAGCACAGATTCAACCCTGTACTAGCTAATCTCCCCTGTCATTGAAGACACTCATCAAATCTTTCGCCATAACTAGAAATGAAAAGTAGCCAAAATTTATCGATCTCAAAATCGATGTGCACAATGGGCAATGGGCAATAACTATATACATTCGACAGCTCAATGGACAATAACTAATCTAGTATTTGGAAGCATACTCCTAGATAATCTTATTAGATGTTTTGTTTTAATATAACGCATGCTTGATTGGGGAAAAACAAAATGAAGACCCTTGATTTCAATATTTTGAAAGACAGATCAATGTATATAATCCAAACTTGAGTACGGATCCAAGATGAATCACCCTTGGGCCTCCTCAGTTGTCCAGATCAGAGAGATCACAACACTCGACACCAATACATCCTCAGCTGGTATTCTTAGAACATAAAATAAACCGGTGACCCTCCACAATGAATGGCTATTAGCCCTATTTGGATTCTGATAGTGTTTAGTTTCATCTCTTTTCATAATTATAATTTTCTTAAGTTCTCACATAAAATATAACAAATAATTCAACTTTTTTAAATCCTAAAACAATAATAATATTAAAAAATAATATTCTAACAATATTTTTTTTCAATTTTCATATTTCATCTAAAATCATCTTGTCTAATCTCTAAATTCATACCAGCCCTAAATCAATGGAGAACAAGAAACAGGCGTGCATCGCTTCTTATCAAGATTCACTTCCCAGGAACACTCAGTAGCCTCACTCAGATGTGTGAGGTCTCGGAAATCATAATCAAACAAGCATGCTTTCATCAATCTTTTTTTTTTTTTAATAAGTAGCATGCTTTCATCAATCCTAATACATGCATTTCCAGAACTCCCTTCCCAGCAAGTTCATTAGAAGTTGGAATGAAGAAAAAAGATTGATACTGTTCACCTAAGGAACAACTGAAAGTTGCGTAACCGATAAATATCAATCAGCAGACCAAATTAACAGCAGCTTCAAAATTGTGATCAGTCCAACAGCAGGCCATCGAGGGGCAGTAGATAAACTACATTACAGATGTTTTAGAGTATGTAGTACATGCTTTCTTGGAGCTAATTCATCTTACTGATTAGTTCATTGATGTGATCTTCACGATTCCCAGTGTCTCCCCCTTGCTTGAATAACATTTTGCTTCCATGCAATCCTTCAGGCTTCTTGAGTTTAAAAGGATATAAAAAGCTAGTAACCTCCTTGAAATGTGGACCAACATTAGCGATCTCATGCACAATATCTTCGATGCATATGATGCCAAACTTCCCCAATGCCTGCAGCAAAAGATAGGCAGAAAGAGGATTAGAAACTTAAGGCCGAAAAGATGTTTAAACTCCAGGAGTCAGCAACTATATCTACACCTGTTCGATGATGTTATTGTCTGTGAGGGGAACTCGCTGCTTGTCTATCATTGCACGACCCTTCTTGTAAATCAGCTCCTTAATATTCTTTAGATTTGGGTATCTTTACAATCAAGCAATCTCATTAGAATAACAAAACACTATAAGGGGCACAGAAAGCAAGAGCATCACAACAATAATCTTCCTCAGTCGAATTTCAAAATCCAAGGAAATTCACGTATAAAAGGAGAAAATCAACTTAAAAGAGTCTGATACTCGGATTTCTGTTGCTTATTAGCATCCCTGATCCAAGAAGGTCACATAGAGCTTAAATAAACAAAGTAGAAACCCCAAGACAATGTTGATGGTTTGATCCAAAATTATAAATAAAAAGTTGTCCACGCTGCCTGGAAAAGGATTAGTTACTTTGGGAAGAGTATTATGGAATAATAGTCTATAAAAAGAACCCAAAATATAGAAAAACAAGCAAACAACAGAAACACAAAGCTAAAAGCTAGTTACTCCTAGTCTTTTTTTTTTTTAATAAGTAGTTACTCCTAGTCCTTAATGTAAGCTAAAAGCTTTATTTGCATTATTGTTCAAGTGCCCTCTAGATATTGTACATTTATCCTACAGTTTATTCGGTATATTATATTTATTGCATCGGAATTAGAAAAGGAAGTTTCTGTATCCTACCCATATGTGACGTATGGCTCCACTCTTTGCAGCTTTTCCATAATCCCTTCATTTGCCTTCACAAATATACCGCTGAACGTTGACCTCAATCTCATATTGTACAAGACCTTCCTTGTTTTTTGATGCATTTCTCTTTTCCTGGGAAACAAATGCAGATATATCAGGGGAAAAAAAGGTGCACAGACCACACAAAATCACCACAAAACAATAGTAATCTCACCCATGTATGCGAATGACAAAAAGCAGTTTTGATTTTGTTGTCACTGATGTCGGTCTTTTCGTCTTTACCCTATGTTCCATCTTGATGAGGTCCAGTTCCTGCATGAAAACAAATGATAAGACTTATCAACAGTTTTCAATATGAGCCGTATCCGAGTTTCGACATGCAACTAGGCAAGTGAATGTATTATTAAATAGCAGAAAACACAAGAACAGGAATCTTGTGAAACATTGACCTAGAAAACATTAAGCCTAAAATGAAACTCACACATGACAACCTTTCCAATCGGATAAACTGACCGCCTGGATGAGCATACACATTTTAATGAATATTGCATGCTTCTCACTCAGTTAACATAAAAAACTCCACATCTACTATCAGGATATTGCACAACATGCCTGTCTAACATACCAAACTTTGGAAGAAAAGTACAGGGAAAGTGCCTATATAGTATTCAGACATGGTAGATACGTAAACACCTCATTATTCTTGAGGGTGTAAGCATCACAATTTCAACAATCAAGACACGTTTCCATTTCCTGATACAACAGAACTAAACTTTTTTTGATCTGCTATAGAACTAAATGAACACAATCTGAGTCCATTTAACATAGTTTTATATACTCCAGTCCTTCCTGACATTTTAGTCATCTAACAACATAGTCTCTGATACTCCAGTCCATCCTTATATATACACATATATTTTTTTTGATAAGTAAGAAGAAATATATTAGATCAGGAAAAGGGCAAGGCCCGAGTACACGGGGTACAGAAGTGCCTAGATACAAGTTAAGGACTGCGAAAAGCAGCGTAAAGGTCATGGAAAGAAGTGCCAAATCCATCCTTATATTTTAGCCACGGAGCATTTCCAACTAATCACTAACTCATGCCATATTCTCATGTACTATTTTTCTAAGTTTTTTATATACTGCCTAACCCAGGAACTCACGCCTCAAATAAATGAAACCCTGGCTTTCACTCTTCCAAAGAACACTACATAGAGAACTTCAAATTCCCTTATTCCAACTTTTCTATCATATCAATCTCCTAACAGATAGTCTGTAAAGAAAAAACAGTCCCAACTCTCTCAAACCCCATGATGGGTACATAATAATGGCCCCCCATCAAAATAATGCCCAATTCTAAAACTTCTACATTCTGGCGTATGGAACAAAAAGTTACAGCAACCAACAAAAATCTTAGAAAAAACATTCTACCAATTCCCACTGCTTAAAAGGAAATAAAGAAACATTACATCAGTTTTTTTTTTACTTATAAAAAAACATCAGTATTTCCCAATAACAATACAATCCTAAACATTGTGATAAAGTAAAATAAAGGGCACGCAAGCAAACAGGTATACAGGAACGCAAGCATATACAGATAGAAACAGTTACCCTAGTGCGGTACTCTTTGATGAAGTCCTCGGGCATTCTGATGAAGTCGTGCTTGGCTTTCTTCCTGAGAGAGTTTCTCTCCTCATATTGGGCTTTCCTCTTGAGTGCCCATTCTTCATTGCTCTTTCTTTTCTTCAATATTATCTCTGGTATGTATGCCAACGGCTTCGACTCCTCTTCCGCCATCGTGTTTTATTTTTCCTGCCCTGTATACGATTTATTCAAAGTTGTTCAATTCTTCTCTGCTTAGTTTTTTCAAACTTTCTTAATCAAAAAATGAAAACAACCCAAATTGAAACCCCATATAAGAAGAATACGAAGGCTTACCTACAACTGGATAAGAAGATATCTCAAGGGCGTTGCGGCGGAACTTTGGTCGGTGTCCACGGGAAATGCTAAGCAAAACTGAAACGAAACCCACTAAAACCCAAATCTTCAATTCAGAGGAACAAAGATGAATAGGCCAACGCCGAAGTAGAAGAGGTGCAGATGCGAAGCTTACCTGGTGAATGTCGCAGCAGCCAGCAGACTGGTAGAAGAGAGGAGGCTGATTTAACTATTTAAGAGGAAGTGAGAGAAAATGACGAGAGAAGAGGAACGGAGGACGTGTGCGTCAAAGCCCTAGACAATTGAGGAGAGGCAGTGTATGCGCCACAAGACCCAAAGATCTTCTCAGGTTGGGCTCTTGGGTTTACATATAGACCCAAAGAGACCACACATGGGCCTTTTGTACGATTAACTAGACCGTAATGATCGGGTTTATTAATTGCAGGCAGAATGATTGGAATTTTTTTTAGAAAAAATTGATAAACACACCTAAAACTTTTACAATATCTTACACAATTATGTTTTAAATGATGAATATTTTTATAAAATATCTTATAAAAATAATATCATTTTCCAAAAATACCTTCATTTAAAAGCATATATTATAAAATATATTGTAAAATATATTGTGTGGATATTATTATTATCATTATTATTATTATTATTATTATTTACGTGAATTAGTGTTGAGCAATTTGACTCAACCTGCGGTATTCACAACTATGCTTTTTTTGTCACAACTCACGAGTCATATTTAAAATGGAAATTGGAGGCATAGATCTTAACAAAGTATTCATCAGGGTCAAGTTGGTTTTAGTAATTATTGTTCTTCAGCGTTTGAATCTGAAAACAATTCATTTTAGTCCAACTTAAAACATGGATATCTCTTTTTTCTAGGATTTGAGAGGTTAAGGTTGCGTTTGGGTAGGATTAGATAGGGTAATGTTGCGTTTGGATATCTATTCAATATTTTAGTATTACTTTTTACTATTAGTCATTATTATTCAATATTTTATCATTACTTTTGGGTTCGAATACTTTTTTATTGTAGTTTTTTGAAAACATCATTTCTTTTCCTATTTTTCTTCAAATTTAAAATAAAAGGAGCCAATCACATGCCTCGCACACGCTATCCTACTAGTAGTATTAATATTTAGGCATTTAATATTATATTGTTTTTGGAATGCCATCTTAAATTGTCTCTAATGTATCATATTTTTTAAGTAAACATTTTTATTTCAATGATTTATTTGTAAAATAATTAAAAAGTGTAATATAAGTCATTGTGAATATAAATGATGAAGTTAAGATAAATCGTAATATTTTATATTATAAGTTGAATAATTAAATGAAAAAAAAACAATCGATCTCTATCTTTATAATTTGAATTTGTCCCAAGTGAACTATCATGAAATTCTCATATTTCTCTTTCATTCCCAACAACAGCCTCATAATTCACATTCTCTCTTTTAAAAGTTGAAAGAGGAACTAAATTTGTTTTGTACATAATCCAGTATAAGATATGACCATTAGGGTTGTATTCCATGGCGGAACGTTGGTTTATAGTAGTGTAAGATATTAACTGGGAATCTATGTTGAATCATGTACATTAAAAAAAAAAAAAAAATGTGATGATTTATACTGATAAATTAAATTCCAATAAAAGTTTCATGGGCTTTGGTATTTGTATTTTTAAACCAACCAAAGCCCATGGAATAACTAGCCCACATTCTCAATGCTGAGTTAGAATATACTTACGTTACAAATAATAAAATAACCAATTTGTTGGCACCAGCCTTGCTCGACCTACGGTGGTAACTGGCACGCATATAGCGTAGCCTTTACCACTAGAACCGTGGTTCGAAGGCTGGTAAGGAGAAGAAGAGGCGAAGAAGAAGAATTTAAATGAGGTATTTCAAAATACCTCTCCTTTTTGGCAGTTGGGAGACAAAATTCATAAAGTTTCGTTTTTAATAAATTAAGAATGTAATCTATGAATTTTAATATAAAATGCAACAACGTTGTAATTTGTATCTTTGCCAATTTTACGGGCAGACGCAGATATGCATAAATAATAAATAATAAAATATATTATGCTCAACATTAATGTAACACTATTACTGGTTTGACAATGTTAGGAGGAACATTACCAATATTTATTAGAATGAATATTACTCTCAGAATTGAAAGAGCATACAATCATTCCATTAATCAATATCTAAGTGCCATTTTATACTATTTAAAAAAAAATTATGAACAAAATTAAATACTATTTGCTATTTTATAAATACTATTTGCTATTTTATAAAAAATAAAGATGGTCTGTCGTTCTATTTGTACTGTTCAAATGTACCGTTTGGATAAATTTTTTATTTATTTTTATTTTATAATTAAAGAAATGATTTTAAATGTATTGATATATTTTTTTTATTTTTTAAATATATTTAAATAGATTAAAAAAATATAAAAATTTACACGAGGCTGTACGCTGAGCGGTCAAAATGAGCCGCACCCTTTTATAAAATATAGCAAATAGTATTTATTCTGAAAATTTAGGAACACGCAATCAATCCGGTGGTCAGGATCTGAGTGCCAAATTGCCGTTAAGAAAAGTAGAGGATCTGTCCTTGTCGCCAAACAACTCCTTCAAGTCCAAATCCCTCCGGAGAAGAAAGAGGACGACGAGGAGGAACAGAAGTACGTTCCATAATTTTCCACAGATAAGAGAATTTGGAGGAATGATGGATGTGCCGAGCTCATGGGATGCCCTTCGCAAACAGGTCCGATCGGTTCTCATCCTTTCAAACTTATCTTAAAATTATGTTCGCTTGTTGAAAGATTATCGTAGACGATAAGAAAAATCGGAATTATGTGATAGTATATGTTAAAACGTTTGCTTTTGTTTCCTTCGGTTTGTCGGCAGTCGGAATTGGAGGTTCTTCTGATCGGGAAATATGCATGTTTGAAATCAACTTGTTATACCATATTTTACGCTTCATTTTTCGATTTTTTTTTAGCTTGTGAGATGAAGCATATAACGACAAAATTATATATATATTTGTTTTTTTTCAAGGGATGATGTAGTTATTGTAATAAAATCGCGAGGCAGATAATTTATGAGTCGCATTAGTTTTAGTTATTTGCTGGGGATGAAGCGTCTAGAGCTCCGATTCAAAATTATCTTGATTCATCCCCCGTGAGGAATTGCCAAAACATCTGACCCTTCACCCATTCCAATATAAAGGATTAGTCAATCAAATGATACATAGCAAATGGGTCGGTTTGAAAATAAATGGATTGCTAGTTGCAGATGTATTAGAAATTTATAGGTAACGGTTAGGTTTAGATGGTGCGTAGAAGATTGATTGTCTTTGATGGTTGAATATGTAGACCATGAGAGATGGTAGCTGATTCCAATATGAAATGCAATCGTTTATAAAAAAAAAAATGCAACCACAGAACATGCAAACTTCAGAAGACGCTTTGTTTTGATTGCATAAGCTTATGGAGGGGTTTCTGCGAGCACTTTTATGTACAACTGTTCCTTCAGCCTGTTCTCCATTTGTCATTGGACATGCCATTTAAAATATTTACATCTATTGAGCAGGGAATGCATTACGGTTTTTTTGTGTACATTTTCTGCTCTCACCTAATTCATGCTAGGCAGTAAATGCAATTTCCTGCACTCAATATTTTATTTATATGTGATTGCAGGCTCGGAAGCTTGAAGCTCAGTTGGATGAGCAAATGAATTCATATCGTAAAGCGGTTTCTACAAAGGTCCCTGCAAAAAACGATACTTCAGAGAAGGATCTTGAATCTGGGATAGATCGACTGTTAAAACAACTACAGCAAGTTAATTCACAGATGCAAGCTTGGGTATCATCAGGGGGAACAGAAATGGTCTCTCACACGTTAACTAGGCACCAGGAGATTCTGCAAGATCTCACTCAGGTAGCGTGGCTTCTTATTTGATGTTTAGCTGGATGGAACATTTAAAACGAATTTGAATCAAACTTTGTAGTAGGGGCTTTTTCCTTTGTGTAAGGGGTCTTGAAGATTTTTTGCATTGCTTCAAAAGGGTTATATTATCTTTTTCTTTTGTCCTTTTTGTCTTTCATGTGCTTTCTGCTGACTTGAGGGATAAATCATAGGGCTATAAGCTCCCTCCTTACCAAAATCAACAGCAAGAGGATTAAGAACTCTTAGGGCCTGTTCTTGTATTGTTGTAACACATGAGTCTATTCTGCCCTGGATCTCTGTTTGAAAGAAGGAGAGAGAAGAACTAAAACAGTATTTGTTCTGAGTTTACTGGAAAGTGAAGATTGGTGGCTATTTAACTATTATGGTTGACCAATTGCACCTTCTTAAGCTTCATACAAGCCCCCTATATTAAGAAGAATTTTGTTTTTGAGCTTGGCCTCATGCTGTAGGGGCCACTGAAGCAGCTTATCTATTTCTCATTCTTAGTTTTACTGTAAATGTTATTAATCAATTGGGAATTCTGTTTGCTATACATTATATTGTTAATTTACTTAGATTGAACCTATCAGACGCCAACTTTTAGTTAGACATGATTGAAGTGCAGGAGTTTTATCGTCTCCGCTCCAGCCTTAGAGCTAAGAAGGAACACGCTTCACTTCTTGAGGATTTTAGAGAGTTTGATCGCACAAGATTAGACTTGGAAGAGGGTGTTGGTTCTGGTGAGCAAGCACTCCTAAAAGAGCATGCATCTATTAGCCGAAATACAGGACAGGTATTGTTAACTTCAAATGGTATCTCTCTCTTTATTTGTGTGTGTGCTTGTCCTCTATTGGATGAATTTTAGTTTTTGTATGGAGTGTGAGATTAGATTTAATCAATTTTGTAATTTAGTAGTTCTCTGAGAATGAGGAATTAACTAAGCAATTAATGATTGCATTCATTCCTTTGAATGGATTCACGCTAGAATCTACACGTATATTCTTTATTTTAGACTT
>QEOT01122689.1:0-27038 GCA_003123785.1 Pterocarya stenoptera | reverse complement strand
AAAAAAAAAAGAGTGAACAATAACTGTATTTTTTGCTCCATTTTGCAGAGCGCTTGTTACGATCATGGTAGGTTACATGAGGACTGGTTTTAAGACAGTAGCTGCAAAGATACGCAAGAATGAAGAAGATGGGAAGGTCCCAAAAAAATGTAAAGAAACCATTTCTCTGGTATCGACAACCCAAAAGAAAAGAAATTTGACAGCTGAATGTTCTGGTCATGAGTGTGTTTGATTTGTTTACTCCTATAAAATGATGTATACCTTTCTGCTCCACACCTGCTTCCCTTTATTTTTACTTGTTCTTAAAGCCATGAAATAGTCGTGGAACTTTTTATACTGAAAAAAAAATCATGAAATGTTTCAGTCTCATGTTCTTTTTTCAATTTTTTTGATAATTTACACAGAATTCTTAGTTTTAGCATTTCTGAATTCTGAAAATGCCCAGTTTCATGATTGCTGGAAATGGAAATAGAGGGTAGAGCCAGCTTAGGATTTGCAAATCAAATCTTTCTGTATTGTATTGGTGAATTTTGTGGCATAGAAGATCTTGACTTGTAAATATAGTTTTTCTAACATATGTTAACCGATCTATAAAAAATTTTAGAGAAGTAAATAGTAAATCTTTTAAAAGTTGTTTTAAAGCTAACTTTTTTAAAGAAAGTATAACAATACTGTAGTAACTTTGTTAGATAAATTTGTTCTTGGAAACATTTTATTTATAAGCCCGAATCACAGCTTATAATTGAATCCCCTGTTTTTCATAATATTTGTTTTAGGCCCCGTTTGGAACTCTCAGTTCATCTCAATTCAGTCTAATTTTAAACTGAGTTTAATATTCAAACACTTAATTTTTAAATTACTAAACTTATCTTAATTTAAAACTTCTTTACACTTGGGACTCACAAATTTTTTTAATTTTTCATAAATATATCTAAATTCATCTTAACATTCAAATATATCTAAACTCATTTTAAGTGGGCTTTACAAAACATACTTCATCATTTCAACTTATTACTATTCATAAAGAATTTAATTCATCTCAACTCAGCTCAACATCTAAACAAGACATGGATGAAAAATTATGGGAAGATTCTATTTTTAAATAATTCATATAACAGGATAAATTCTAAAGAGTGAGTACTCAACTTTCTTTTTTTTTGAACATTTTGACATAATTGGAGCCTTGGAGGTGGATGTGAGATGAACGTTTAGTACGTCACATTTTTCCACTGAAATCAAGCTCCTTTCCTTTTTCACTTCTCATCTCATTTGTTCACTTAAGTTCAGGTTTTTAGGGTTCAAGTCCAAAAACCTCTCTGGACCTCACGACGTAGCCCTTCACCAGCTACGCAGCACCACGCCACCACTTCTTCTCCTCTTCACGCCGTTGCCCACGGAGGTCCGCCACTCTCTCTCTCTCTCTCTCTCTCTCTCTCTCTCTCTCGCTTTCTGTGTGTGCCGTCGCAGAACCTCAGCACCGCCAGTCCGCCATTTCAGTTTCTTAAATATCTCGGTTTTCTTCCCATTCGAACGGATCTCTAGATTCGCAGGTATGATTTATGTTTTCGTCTCTTGGTTTCCAGTGACTTGGTGATTTCTGTTGGTTTATTATTTTTATTTGGTTTAGAGAATTCGTTTTTGGCCCCTTAAAAAAGAGGGAATTGATTGTTGGTCTCTCTATTTTGGTTTGTGAGATATGTTGGTTATATTCTAGTTGATCTGGTTTCTGAGTTATTGTTCATATGAACGGACGAATTGTGTTTCTCACCCACCCCACTGTAGGTTCGATGCAGCAAATTCCAGTCAGGGCGGGGGCAGGGCAAAATTCCTAAATCAAGAATATTTTACCAGATTACATACATACATATTGTTAGTGTGTGATGTGAAATCTATCCATTTCTACAATCATTTTCTAGTTTTTTTTTTTAAATTTATTAGTTTGAGTTTTCGTATTCAGTCTATTATGAATCTGGAGTTTTTAACAAAGGGTGGTTTATAATTTTGTAAAAATATCATGCCATTTACCAACACACGAGCAAAGGAAAATACTTTTGTTGTATCTATTTCGTGCATTTTTTCATAGTAATTAAAAGATGGATACATAAAATAGACAAAAAGAAATGTATGTTACGCCTACTTTGTTTCACTTGTTGCAGCTGCAGATCGTGACATATGTCATTTGTTTGAAAACCTGTAATGCAGGAAAGCAAGTGAGAATCAACTGCTTAGATGTTATCAAAAGGAAGGAAAGTTTCCAGCAGGGGAGAAGCAGTAACAGCAAACTATGCTTTTGGCCCGCATGAAGAGGACATAATTATAAAACACAGGCTTCTAACCCGCACCACAACCACAAGGGGTGAACCTCCATTGAAGAAACTTCAGAAGAAGTTCACCTCTTTCGTCCTTGAGATTGAGAAGGATGCAGATAATAATGGAGACTGTGAGAAACTTGCCAAAGCTTTTTTACAGGAGCTTTCGACATTTGAAATTCCACTCCTCAAGAGCAAAGCGGTTGTTGATGCGAACATAAGAGAGAAGGAGAACTTCAACGAGTTGAAAGATGACATAAACAGGCAGATTGTCCAAGCACAGGCTGACATTGAAGATCTTAAGAAGCAGCTTGAAGAGAGTAAGATTGAGAGGCAGCACAAAGAGGAGTGTGAGGCAATCAGGAAACTGATTGCTGCGCAGCCACCAAGATCAGAGACACAGAAGATTATATCGCAACTAGAGAAAGAAATTGCAGCTTTGGATGCCGAGAACACAGCTGGTTCAAGGTTGCTGGAACTTCGCAAGAAACAGTTTGCTCTTTTATTGCACGTGGTATGTGACAGTGTGCATATAATTTTCATGCTTTTGTTCCATTCCCGTTTTGTTGTTATCTTTTTGATTGGTAAGTTTCATTGGTTCCCAGTGAGTCTTGGATTCGTGAACTTACTCTCCACCCTGTTCTTCAGGAGGGACGAAGTGGCATTTGATCTAGACCTTAGTGCGCCTGTTCTGATTTTATTATGATGCACTCAGCTCCTTGCTTGAAGTATTTGATTTTTTATTACTATTACCTTTATCATCGGGTTTTTTTCATTCACAAGAAACTCTTCTCTCTTAGTTTTGCTGCCGTGTCAACTCACAAACTTCCCAGCTACTTCTTACCCATGCCAGTTGAAAGTTTCTGTATCATCACTAACTCCCTTGGCACCATTATGGCACATATATGTGGGGGCTGAAAAATAATTGTAAGGTATTTTTATTGCTTGAGTTAGATGCCATTTGGGTGTGTGATATGGCCTTGATTGATTTATGGGGAATTAATACACTGACAGCACCTGGTGGCAGCAGTAAATTACTCATTTTCTTTAAAAACAATCGTATCGATTCTTGAAGGTTTGTTGGGATTATGAAAAATATTTGGTCTTGGCATTCACAACAATCTTTATGCATGACATTTGATTGAACTTTACTATACTGCCAGTTAAGAGCTTCAAGTGAAGTTTAACTAGTTGGTAAAACAGTGTAGAGTTTTGCAACATAGGCATTCATACTAGAAGCATCAGGAAAAGAATATCTGGCCCACCCAGAGAAACCAGTGGTTTCTTGGTCTTGGCTTGTAAAGTTCTATTAAAGAGCGTTTCCACAGGGTAGAATCTCCTCAGGGAATATGAAGTTTTCATGAGCCTGATCTTGAGCCTTTCCTGTCAATTTGACAATTTCCATGGCTTGTGTTTTACACGGGGAAGAAAAAATCATGTAGTTCTTGCTGTGCAATTCAAATACTAACCTTTCTAATCCTGTCGAATACCACATTCTTCGTTTTTCTATCAGTAAAACAAGGATTTTATTGGTAATATAAATAGGCTCGAATAACACATTCTGATCCCATTTCCTTATTCTGTTTTCTTTGAAGAGCTTTGTTGGCCAACCATTTCCATGTACATCCTTCGTTCTTATCATTATTTGCTTGATATGATAAACTCTCTCTAAATATTGTGCTCCTAATTTTCCATTCTATTCAACCTCTGTGCAGGTTGATGAGTTGCAGAATACCATAGAGGAAGAGCAGAAAAGTTTGGTTGAGGAGATGAGAATAGCGACTGAAGAGCAGAAGAATGGGATTGAGGATGCTAGCGGGGGATCAGATGCAATGGCTGTTGACTAATGTTTAGTTTGAGTCTTAGTATTACAGTTGGAAGATGTTAATTTCTTTATTAATGTTTAGTCTGAGTCTTAGAATTAATGTTTTTCTGTTTATGTATATCTTTCTTGATGGTTAGAATTGGGGAAAATGTAATTGAAATCAGAACATCTCTCTCCTGTTGTAGCATTAGTTACCAGAACAAAGACATCCGTTATTACTTGGAAATTAGTCAATTCTCCCAAAAGTTCTTGGTACTCTGTTTTTCTGTACATTTAAAGTGGATATCATTTCCAATAGGGAGTAATGAGATTATCATCGTGTTCTGAAAGTTGGGAGATGACGAAGAAATGTTTGAGGAAACACTGTTGGCTACATCAAATGCCACGATGACGAGCTCACTTTTGAAGGAAAAGCAATAATATCTTTGAAAAACTTTGCTTACAACCGGCTGGGAAACCTCCCGTGTAACCGGGCCCACTTTTCGGAGGAGCATGAGAACGAAGAAGAGGAGGAGGAAGAGGAAGAAAGAGTGAAGAAGAAGAAAAGGAAAGACTGAAGAAAGAGATTGAAGACTGCATTCGGATCTAAAGAAGGCGAGCTCATGGCAAACGACGACGTTCCAATAATGCCACATGGGAGACAATGCCGCAGGGGAACGCAGGGGTTCCCTGTGCGGTTGTATATAGCGTTTCTATTAGAAAATGCATGAAAATCAAGTGCTTGATCTCGCCTTGTGTTATAACGATCTGACTCAATAATTGTAAGGTTAGAATATCGATAATTTTTATTGGATCTAAGTTATATTTAATAGGCTATATTGGATAAGTCCACAAACAATAAATTATTGATGTTGATTATATAATTTTAATTATACTCAATATTTAGGTTAAATTTCATTTATTATTTATTGAAGGAGTTAGACTATTCTATAATTTAAAAATCGACTATTAGAAATTTATTTCAATTTAAAATCATCACTGATTGAAGTCTCCTACTGCCAATCTTACATTGAATGAACTACTAGATCTTGTTTTTAAATTCAAACTCTCTTATTAGATGATAACAATTGAGTGTTAAGCAGATTAGTGTCACTACATGTATTAATCGAGTCCAACTCAAACTCGTTGGAATCTTCTTCCAAATCTCTCTATAAATATCTTCCTTTTGTATGTTATTTAGAAAAAAATCATAAACTTTCATAAGTACAATGGCTGAATCCAAAATACCCAGTCCAACATCGTGATCGATTTTATGTCGAAAATTTTAGAAAGTAACACTATAAGGTAAGTAGTTTGATTATAAATTAAGATCAATATACGCAAGTCATTCATCATATTTCATTCCACTTATTATAGTTATATATGTATTATATATCTCATGTATCTTACGTTACATAAGACGCACAAGCTTTCTTAAGATCAAGTACAAAATAAGATCAACCAGTTTAATCAGATGGCCATTTAAATGCATGGTACCAATGCAGTTTCAGGGTAGATGTGCAAGTCACAAACTTAAGTGTGGTTCACCATAGTATTCTCGAATACTATCAACGGCCCCTTGCGGTCGTGAGACGTGGGGTCGGTGCACAACCTTGCACATAGGGTTAAATGTGTTGGCCAGTTAGATCAGTCAGACAAATCAGATCAGTCAATTAATTCAGATAAATCAGTTATGCATAATAGAAGTATTGGTATAATCAGTTATGATTTTAAGCTTAGTATCAGATATTTTATGAAAACCTTATGTTAAGTATGTCTACGTTATGATGAGTTTCTTATTAAATAATTGACTCATTTTAGTTTATTTTTATGTTTTTAAACCACCTAAGTCAGAATATTTATGAAGGTAGAACTGTAGGACAATACTTAGTCCAAGGAGACGTGACAATGACCTAGATCATGTATAGAGATTTTAAGTTATGAATTTTATGATACTGATTTTGAGAAATTTTAATAAATGTTTCCGTGCACTCTCACTTATGATTTTAGTATTTTAATACAAAACGATTATATTTATTATAAGAAATCTAGTACTTGACGATTGCTTTAGAAAAAAAAAATATTTTCAAGTTCAGTAGTAGCACTCCAGCTTCCCCATATCTCTGGAAGTGACTTTATTAATAACCGTAGAGAGCGAGATGTTACATGTGTGTTCAATCATCAAGGGCTGGATTGGATCTATTGGACATTAGCCATATATTCACCAGATCGTGCGAGACAACAATATTTTGACAATACTATAGTAGAACAAGCATATTAGTCCAATTGATTTGTGAAGAATGTTTGCTTTGGACATGTTTTTGCCAATTGGTCGAGAAGATTTGCAGTCTCATATCTGAAGTAATATCCCAGATAGGTTTATAAATTCTAATATTAAATTACTTTTCAATACGAGGATTAGACTTAATTGTTAAATAAGGTACTAGTTAGGCAGATGTAAACGTAGATTCTCACCTCTTCATGGAAGAGTTTATAAAGCAACTCAGATAAGGGGATTCACATCAAATTAGCTAAATGTTGTAGTTTATCCAAAATCTGGGTTGTAGATAAGGGCATCCAGTTCATAGCAGATCGAGTCATAGATCGTCAAGATTCTTCTCTCTTGCTTGAGTAGCTCCATTCGGACTCAACGTTGATGGAAAAAAGTGGCTCATGGCACCGTATCAAGGTAAATATTGTTGATCTATTTAGGGGTGTAAAAAAAATCGGTGAACCGGTAAACCAGATTAAACCAGGCTAGTCAAAATCGGTCCGGTTCTAATTTTTCTTTTTTAAGAACTAGACCGGACTGAACCAAACCGATTCATATATATATTATAATTTTTTTATATTGTATATAATTTATATATATAATATATAATTATATATAAAATAGTTTTGTATTATATGATAAATTACTAATTAATATAATATTAAATTTTAAAATCTTATATCACTATAGTCTATTGTATTAATAATTATACTAATACTATATCCCTATATATTATAATATACTACAATATATTATCACTATAGTATTATCTACTATAATATACTATTATATACATTATATAATATATTAAAAACCGGACCGGAACCGGTAAAACTAGAAGTACCAGTTTATATGGGTAATCAGTGCGTAATCGGTTTTTGAAAATGCAAAACTGGTGTATACTGGTTCGGTCCCAAATTTTGTCTAAACCCAGACTAAACCGGACCGGTTACACCTCTAGATCTATTAACATATGTTATGAAGCTGGTGGCAACAGAAACCCTAGATGGCGAGAGGGAAGGAAGAAGATAGAAAGTGGGAACTGAGTTACTGAAGTTATGTCGAAGAAGTGAAGTATTGAAGGGATGAGATGGAACCGACGTCGTATCCTTCAAATGAAGCACAATGTTTTAGAGTTTATCAATTTCAAATGTAGTGTTTTAATTACTGTGATGTGTTTAGTGTTGTGTGGGTCAGTTTATCAATTCCCTAGTCACTTAGAGAGTTTGTTGTGAGAGCTAGAATATAGAGTGGAGACAAAGGTGAGGAAATCATCTGAAAATTGCTAAGGCTTGATTGTAAGGATGTTCTGGAATCTTTCGAAGTATTCCCTTTATCAATATACATGTGGCTCATTTGAGCTTCTTATCAAACACCTTCCAGGCAATTCGATTCCCCAATACAACCATCCTAACGTTACAACCCAATCATTCCCTCATTACAACACTTCATTTCACAACAGGAACACAACAATTGGTATTAGTATCCACCGATCATATGGCAAATAACATAAGATCCAAGCATCAACAATAAGAAACCTTTTAATTACAGCTAAATGTAGTCAAACAACAAAAAGCACCTCACCATCAATCCATACAAGAATTACATACTAATATAAAGACTCTCAATGATATAATGCGCACATTCATCCTATCCCAAAATCAACAACAACAGCAACAGCAGTGTGAATGTCAGTATGAGAACCTTGAGCCACTAGATCCAAGAAGGGGGAATTTTAGGGGTGTTAAGTTGGAATTCCCTCATTTTCATGACTACAACCTAGCTCCTTGGCTCTTTAAGGTGAACCAGTACTTTGATTTTCATCAGACTCCTATGCCTCACCGCATGCTCATGGCTTCCTATCACATGAACGGGGAGGCTCTTGTGAGGTACCAAGAGTCTTTGGAGGGGACCAATTCCGTGGCTGGGATGCCTTCACTAGATTGCTACTCCTTCTTTTTGGTCCAATGGCGTATGATAATCCCACGGAGGCATTGACTCGATTAAAACAAACCAGTTCCATCGTGGCTTACAAGGCACAGTTTGAGTCTCTTTCCAATCACTTGAGAGGACTCTCAGATGTGCATAAGTTGAGTTGCTTTCTTAGTGGATTAAAAGATGAAATACAAATTCCCATTAGAATGTTCAATTCAATTTGAATGCAACATATGAATTAGGAAAAATACAAGAGGAATACCTCTGAAGTATAAAAAAATCTAGCAAGCCGATGCTAGAGAAGGTGAATGAAGCTACTAGGGGATTTTTCCGAGGATCATTTTCAGGAAGCAGTAGCAGTAAGTGGCCTAGGCCAGTATCCTCATTCCAAATGGATGAAAAATGCAACCCATAACTGCAAAAACCCAAGGACGTTCTTCCTACAAGCTAATGAAGAAGAGTCAGTGGACGAGGAAGGCAACCAGCCAGATGACCACGTCGAAAAAGTGGAGGAAAGCATGACTGCAGGTAAGGTGGAGGAATTTGAGATTTCCTTGGCAGCATTCTCGGGAGCACCCACTGTTAGTACAATGAGACTGGTGGGCCACTTAAAGTGGGAGAAGTTGGTGATTTTAGTAGATTCGAGC
This sequence comes from Pterocarya stenoptera, assembly GCA_003123785.1. Classification (NCBI taxonomy): domain Eukaryota; kingdom Viridiplantae; phylum Streptophyta; class Magnoliopsida; order Fagales; family Juglandaceae; genus Pterocarya; species Pterocarya stenoptera. The sequence continues at coordinate 18,071 of QEOT01122689.1, read as the reverse complement.
AGCTCACATAATTTCATAGACTCCACTTTGATTCCAAAATTGAAATTTCCTTTGGATCCTTCTATTACATTGAAGGTTAAGGTAGCTAATGGTTAAAGTTTAATGAGTGGTGGAGTGTGCAATGTAGTAAATCTGAAGATGCAAGGTACTCTGTTTCAATCCTTTCTTTATTTACTTGATTTGGCTGGATGTGACATTGTTTTGGGGGTCCAATGGCTAGAGACATTGGGACCTATAACCTGAGATTTTTCTAAATTGTTGATGAGTTTCTCTTATGAGGGTAAGTTAATCGAGTTGAAAGGGCTAAAACTTTGTCCCTCTGTGGTGGAGGATGGTCATAAAATGCTTAAGGCTACATTGGCCAAGGGCAAAGGGATCTTGTTACAAATTGTTTGTGATGAAAAAAATGGAGAACATGCCAGAATTGTGGATGAGCAGGTGGTTGAATTATTGCAAGAATTTAATGGAATTTTTATTGAACCTAAAGGACTACCCCCACCCCGTACCCATGACCACAAAATAATCCTCACGAAGGGTGTTCAGCCCATCACCAATAGACTTTATCGTTACCCTTATTACCAAAAGACAAAAATTGAAAAGATAGTCACTGAGTTACTCAAATCAGGTGTTATTAGACCAAGTTCCAGCCGTTTTTCTTCCCATGTATTATTAGTGTGTAAGGCTAATGGGAGTTGGAGATTATGTGTCGATTATAAGGCATTAAATAAGGAGACAATCAAGGCAAAGTTTTCCATTTCAGTCACTGACGAACTGTTGGATGAGTTGTTTGGTTCAATCATTTTTTCTAAACTCGATTTGAGGTCGGGGCATCATCAGGTCAGGGTAGTGCAAGAGGATTTACCTAAGACAACCTTTTGGACTCATGATGCCCTTCGGCCTAACTAATGCACCAGCCATTTTCCAAGGGCTAATGAATGAAATTTTCAAACCTTATCTAAGGAAGTTTGTGCTTGTGTTTTTTTATGACATCTTGGTTTATAGTAAATCTCATGATGAACATTTGGGGCACTTAAGGTAAGTTTTCTTACTGCTGTTGCAACAACACTGTTTGGTTGTAAAAAGATCAAAGTGTGAATTTGCAGTTGGTGAGATTGGCTACTTAGGCCATGTGATTAAGGTGGATGGGGTGATGGTGGATGCTTCTAAGGTTGTGTCTATGCTTGATTGGCCTAAGCCTAAGAATGTGAAGTCTCTAAGTGGATTCCTAGGGTTGACGGGATAATATCAAAAATTTATTAAGAGTTATGGAATCATTGGTGCCCCTCTTACAACTTTACTAAAAAAAATTCTTTTAATTGGGATGTGGGAGCTGGAAGGGCGTTTGAGGCCTTGAAGAAGGCTATTTCACAGCTACCAGTTTTAAGGTTACCAGACTTTAGCAAGCCATTTACTATAAATGTGACGCGTGTGGGATTGGAATTAGAGCCTTGTTGATGTAGTTAGGGTAGCCCCTATCTTACTTGAGTCAGGCCCGTAAGGGGAAGGTTTTGTTGTTATCGACTTATGAGAAAGACCTGTTAGCTCTGGTGATAACAGTGCAAAAATGGCGGTCGTACCTCTTGGGTTAGTCTTTTGTTGTTAAGATTGATCACCATGTCTTGGAATTTCTACTTGAGCAGTGTGTGGGTATTGAAAATTAGCAGAAGTAGGTGACCAAGTTAATGGGGTATGATTTTTTGATAGAATATAAAAAGGGAAAAGAGAATAGGGTGGCTGATGCCTTGTCTCGAAAAATGGAGGAAGGGGAAGAATCTATGTGTTATGTCATGATATCTTTTCCCTCTCCTTTATGGGTTGAGGAACTTAAAAAGAGTTATCAAAGTTTCCCGCAAATGACTACGCTGCTGAATCAACTGAAATCTAATAAGAAAAATCCAAAAGGGTTCTCACTACAACATGGATTAATCATAAAAAAAAGGGAGGATATTCTTCAATTCAGAATATGATTTCAAGAAAAAAGTTTTACAAAATGTACATCATAGCTCCCAAGCAGGTCATGCGTGCTATAAAAAAACTTACCAAAGGGCCAAGAGAGATATTTACTGGAAGGGTATGAAAAGAGACAAAAAAAATGGTGAAGGAGTGTGACATATGCCAGAGGATGAAATATGCGACCTCTCATCTAGCAGAGTGGCTACAACCTCTGCCCATTCCTCAACAACCTTGGTTAGACATCTCACTTGATTTTATTAATGTGTTACTTGTTTCTAAAGGATTAAGTGTGATTTTGTAATAGTGGACCATTTCACGAACTATGCCCACTTCATGGCATTGGCACACCCCTATAATGCACAGGCAGTGGCAGAGGAATTCATGAAGCATGTCTTCAAGTTTCACAGATTCCATAAGTCTATGGTGTCTGACCAAGACCCCATTTTTGTGAGCTCCTTTTGGAAGGCCTTATTTCATGCCCAGGGACTACTTTAGACTACAGTTTGGCCTACCATCCCCAAACCGATGGTCAGATTGAAGTTGTAAAAAAATTTCTGGAAGGTTACCTAAGATGCTATGCTGGGGTGAAGCCTAAAGTATGGTCACAGTGGCTTACTATTGCGGAATTGTGGTATAACACCACCTATCACATGACAACGAAATTAAGTCCATTTGAAGCGGTTTATGGATACCCACCTCTAACCCTACTCTCTAATATCCCTGGCATTAATCCTATTGAAGCAGCAAATTAGACATTACACAACATAGAACAAATTATCAACTTATTAAAGAGCAATTTAACAGAGGCCCAACATCGAATGAAATTATATGCTGATAAATAGAAGATTGAGAGGGAATTTAAAAAGGTGAATGGGTGTGTCTAAAACTTCAACTTTATCGACAGAAAACTATAGCCCTAAGACATAACATGAAATTGGCTCCAAGATACTACTTGCCTTTTCAAATTGAAGAGAAGATTGGTAAGGTTGCTTACTGTTTAAAGTTGCCTGAGTCTTCTCGAATTCATCCAAAATTCCATGTGTTGTGCTTGAAGAGGCATCTCGGGTCACAGATCTAGGTATTGCCTACCCTTCCTCCGATAGACTCCATGGGGGAGGTGCAGCTTGAGCCTGAGGGGATTGTGGATAGACGCATGAAGAGACAAGGAGATCGAGCAATGACTGAGGTCTTAGTGAAATGAGTTGGACTCCATAAGGAAGAGAGCAGTTGGGAATCATTGTGGAGGCTTCAAGCCCTTTACCTACACCTTGTGGGCAATGTGCTTTGAAGAGAGGGACATTGTTATGAAGCTGGTGACGACAGGAACCCTAGATGGCAAGAGGGAAAGAAAAAGATAGAAAGTGGGAACTGAGTTACTGAAGTGAAGTCGTAGAAGTGAAGTGTTGAAGGGCTGAGATGGAACCAATGTCGTATCCTTTAAATGAAGCACAACGTTTTTAGAGAAGGGAGCGAAACATGGAGTTTTGAAGGTTGAGTTCAGGATTATTTCAGTGCCAGAGAATACGACAACGTTTTCTTTTACTAGTTTTATGTAGTGGGTTTTGTAATACGTACCGTTTGAGATGTAACAACTTCAAACGTTGTGTTTTAATTACTATGATGTGTTTAGTGTTGTGTGGGTTAGTTTATCAATTCCTTAGTCAGTCAGAGAGTTTGTTGTGAGAGCTGGAGTATAGAGTGGAGACGAAGGTGAGGAAAGCATCTAAAAATTGCTAAGGCTTGATTGTAAGGAGGTTCTGAAATCCCTCAAAGTATTCCCTTTACCAATATATGTGTGGCTCGTTTGAGCCTTTTATCAAACACCTTCCAGGCAATTCAATTTCCTTGTACAGCCATCCCAACATTACAACCCAGTCATTCCCTCATTACAAGACTGCATTTCACAACAAGAACACTGTTGGGGTATATGTGGAGACTAGTTTTGGAGCTGAAAAGGTATTTGCTGAAAGTTGGCTTGATTGTTGGCTTGAGCCAAAGTTCGCTCGAGCAAATTCAAGTAGAGAGGTACGCTCGAGTCCAGCTCGACACTCTGCTTGAGTGAGACGCAAACCCTTGTGTTCGCTCAACACTCCGCTCGAACCAATGTTCATTTCGCTGTTCGCTCGAGGTGTGCTGGACACGCCGCTCGAGCGAAGTATGCAATTTTTCCATTATTAGGGTTTCCATGCCATATACTATATATACATCTTATTAGACTTGTGTTGTATGATCTGAAGCATATTTTGAGAGTGAACAATTGTCTTGTGAGTGCATATTGCGTGAGAGAGAAAAAAGTCCTAGAGAGTGTGAGTTGAGATTGAGTGATTGTAATTTCCTCTGGTTAATAAGATTTCTGCAACTCTGTGGAAGTAGGCAATTTTCCGAACCACGTATATTGTGCGCCGTGTTCTTGATTGTGTTGCTTTTACTTTATTTTCCATTGTTGGTGTGTGTGTTTTGCGTAACATTTCACAACAACTGGTATCAAGAGCCAAGGTCGAATCTGAAAGAGAATGATGGCTGGAGATAAAGGGAACGCACCCGGGATCGAGAAGTTCAACGACATTGATTTTGGGTACTGGAAGATGCAGATTGAGAATTATCTCTATGGAAAGAGGCTCCACCTTCCACTGTTGGGAAAGAAGCCGGACAGCATGGTTGATGCTGAGTGGATCCTGTTAGATCGACAGGTTCTAGGGCTTGTTCAGCTAACCTTGTCTAGAATGGTGGCACACAATGCCAGTAAGGAGAGAACCACGGTGGATCTCATGGCGACTTTGTCAGGTATGTATGAAAAGCGGTCAGCGAACAATAAGGTGTACTTGATGAAGAAATTGTTCAATCTGAAGATGTCGGAAGGTATGTCTGTAGCCCAACACTTGAATGAATTCAATACGATCACAAATCAATTGTCTTCTGTAGAGATTGAGTTTGATGATGAGATTAGAGCATTGATTCTGTTGGCATCGCTACCAAATAGTTGGGAGGCCATGAGGATGGCTGTGAGTAGTTCAACCAGCAAGGCAAAACTGAACTACGATGACATACGTGACATGGTGCTTACTGAAGAGATACGTAGGAGAGACTTAGATGAGTCCTCGAGTTCAGGATCTGCCCTGATTGTTGACAATAGGGGTAGAGGGTATGGTAGGTCAAGCTTCAAGAGTAGGGGGAAGAGCAAGATGAGATCTGGGCAGTAGATCACATGCTGGAGTTGTGGCAAGCCGGGCCACATCAAGAGAAACTGCAGGAATCAAGAAAGTTCTGATGATGATGCTGTGAATGTAGTGGCAGATTAAATTCATGATGCCTTACTCCTTGTAGTGCACAATCCGATTGATGATTGGGTTTTGGATTCAGGATCTTCGTTTCATAGCACCTCACATCGAAAAATCATGCAGAATTATGTTGTTGGTGATTTTGGGAAGATGTATGTGGCTGATGGAGAGGCACTGGATGTAGTGGGAGTGGGTGATGTGCACATCACACTTCCAAACAGAAGCGTATGGACTTTACAGCAAGTCAGACATGTTCCCAATCTGAAGAAAAATCTGATCTCTGTGGGACAGTTTGATGACAGCGATTTTGCAGTAGCGTTCTCTGGAGGAGCTTGGAAGATCACTAAGGGTACGCTGGTCCAAGCACATGGTAAGAGATCTAACTCTTTGTATTTAACATCAGGGTCTAGTGATGTGCAGGGAAATACAAGAGTACAAAAAGGTAGGCTTGATCGCGCAATACATGTGAGGAAGCCAAAGGGAGTTAGCTTTGTCGTTCCTCATGAAAGCCTAGGAAAGTTGGCTAAGGTTGCCAAGATCGGTTCGAGACCGGATACTCCTAATGCAGTGGGAGTTGTGAGTCATCCTGTGGATGTGCTGACTAAAGGCGATGTATGTGGAAGACTGAAGTCGGGCTTGACTTCAGTGCGTCTTCTGGCTTAAATACGGGATTTATGAGCTGCAGAGATGATAGAGCTTGATTGGAAACAATAGCTGGCATGTGGAGACCCAGTCTCCAAGTGGGAGATTGTTGGGGTATATGTGGAGATTGGTTTTGGAGCTGAAAAGGTGTTTGCTGAAAGTTGGCTTGACTGTTGGTTTGAGCCAAAGTTCGCTCGAGCCAAGTCAAGTCCGCTCGAGCGAATTCAGGCAGAGAGGTACGCTCAAGTCCCGCTCGACACTCTGCTTGAGCGAGACGCAAACCCTAGTGTTCGCTCGACCCTCGCTCAACACTTCGCTCGAGCCAATGTTCATTTGGCTGTTCGCTCAAGACACGCTCAATACGCCGCTCGAGCGAAGTACGCAATGTTGCCAGTATTAGGGTTTCCACGCCGTATACTATATATACATCTTATTAGACTTGTGTTGTACGATTTGAAGCATATTTTGAGAGTGAACAATTGTCTTGTGAGTGCATATTGTGTGAGAGAGGAAAAAGCCCTAGAGTGTGTGAGTTGAGATTGAGTGATTGTAATCTTCTCTGGTTAATAAGATTTCTGCAGCTCTATGGATGTAGGCAATTTGCCGAACCACGTATATTGTGCGTTCTTGATTATGTTGCTTTTACTTTATTTGTCATCGTTGGTGTGTATGTTTTGCATAATATTTCACAACAAAACACAACAACAGACAAGAAGGGAATTCAAAATTAGAGACCACGCACGCAAATGGCTGCACATTTGGCAACGGTGTTTGGAATAAAGAAAAACATCTTGATCATTAAATATTCGAGCTTGGGGATCATAGGTAAAGAGCAATATATAATTCAGCCGGCAGCCTTTTGCTCCTTCCATTGGTGCAAAAGCATTGGATTCTTCATACGGCTGATGAGCTGAAAATTCCAATATTTGTACATCAAGTAGGTTCAAATCTTGATGTATTTTCTATTAATTTGCAAGAAATTGCAGGGGAAAAGGATGTGCAGCAAACCAGAAGATATAGTACTTGTAGTAGTCTTATTATTTTGGGGTTACAAAAACTAAATATTAATCAACACCACGAGCTTGTAATCTTATTTCAGGAAAAGGTTTTTTTCAACCAAAGATTACAAACTCCAAATATATAAAACACTAGAGTGCATCTTTATTTAGCAGCTTTGTTCTTGGTGAGATAGCTTTTGGCAAGTTGTGCAATGCCTTCCAGTGGCTCTATGGTGACATGGGATGCATTAGCAGCTGCCTCTTCCTTCACTTCATACTCTATAGTTGACCTTATAATGCATGAATCATCGCCCTCTTCGATGACTTCGAAACGAACACGATAAAGAGTAAACCCCATCTCCAGATATCCTCCTTCAACTACCTCTGCTTCTTTCACCCGTTTCTCATTGTCAATCTTTGTGAACTTCTCCGAGTAACTGCTAAGACCAGGTGTGCCTATTTCAATCCAGAAATTACATAATAAATTTACAAAAGAATTTAATCTCCACTATACCTTATATAAATAGTGCTGTGCAGAAACCAATGTTTTTCAAGCAATTCTGTCAAAAGTTGCTACCTTGATTGCTTTGTATCATTAATGGTCAAGAAGTTGTAAACTCCTTGACCACTTCTGATAATTGTTGATAAACAAAACAAATACAGACCCGTTTTGCCGAGAATATGCTGAACAGTGCAGTGAACAGTAAAAAGAGCCCATGGCTCTGCACTGCTCATAATCTTTTAGCTCGCTCACTAAAAAATATTCGTAAAATATGAGGCTGGGACAGAGTAACCTCTATCCAGAGGAGGTTCATCATGTCTAAGGGACAGGAAATTGATTCCTGGCCTGCTCAAACACCGAAATCAGTCTGGTTCTGAATATGCAACTAATTTAGAACACAATTGTCAGCTTTGGGATATTATACCTGGTACAAATGTTAGCTTGAGAACAGTCCCAACCCCTCCATCACCTTCCAAGACCTCAATTTTCTCAATGAGAGTTGCAACTTCTTTGACGAGATTTGCCAAACGAAGCGTGCCATAGAGCTCCCAGGCTTCAGAAGCAGGCACCTCTATCTTCATCTCGTTTGAGAGTTGCCCAGAAACCATCTTCCTAATTTCTCTTAATTTCTGGCGTGGGAGAAGTACTTCTGATAACTACAGCAATTTGCAAGACTGTTTACAGCCTTAAGTTTCCCTTCTGTGATATCAGTATGGATATATATATATATATATTATATATTATATTGTATACATATATATATATGTAATGCTAGATATAAATTTTAAATATATAAGTTTTATATAAATTTTTTTGTTAAAAAGTGGGTATCACTAATAAAAAATATATAATTTTTTTTTTTTACATTTTTTTAAGGTGTGGTTTACTTTTTTATAAGAATTTGCATAGAACTTATCTATTTAAAATTTATATAAATCATTTCTCATGTATATATATATATAGTTATATATATACACGCAGAACATGTAGGAAAGGACAAGGTCTACGGACATAGTATTTGTGTCGAATTGCCATCCAAAGATTCCCTCCACCGAAGGCATATCGTTTTCTCCAAAGTTAAAAAAGGAAAAGAACTAAGTTGGGAATATGTTATATGATCCGCAGTCCAATCATACATATGTTAAGATCAGTTGGTATCTAAACTCCAAAGTCTATCACTCTTCACATGATCTCTACATCGGCCGGCAACCTTTGTTTTTGTTTTTTTGTGTCTTAAATCTCTCCGTTCATTTCACCCAAGACGAAAGAAAACGTTTTCGAGGCCACACTTTTAAATTTAAAACCCATTTTCTTTGCATTGAAATATTCAAAACCTGTCTCATTTTCTATTAATCTCTTTAATTACAAAAAAAAAAAAAAAGTGTTAGCACGGTCCGGTCGTATAATTATTAAGTGACCACATAATGTAATAAAAGTTGGTGAGACCTATTAATTTTTCTCCACCATAAGAATACAATATTATTAAAAGAGAAATTCTATTCATTAGTCACTATTTACTCCAACACCGCACACTTACAATTTTTTTTATAGGATGTGAGATGTGGGATAGTGAATAGTAACTGATAAGAAGAATTTTTCTTATTAGAATGTTGGACTCTTGAGAACTCGTTTGGATACTAAAAATATCTGAGAATATCTATGAATAGAAGTGAAATAGTTTATGAAGAGTAATAAAATAATAGAGAAGTAATTGGTAATGTAGTGGGAATATTGTAGTTATATTTTTGGATAAGTAAACCGGCCTTGTTGTTTTTTTATGAAAGTCTCAAATTAGAAATCCATATTTTTTTCTCAGCTGATTCAAGATTACAAATGAAATCAATTTAAAAAAAATAAAAAACAATCCAAAAAATGACACACTTATAGTCAAGAGACACGAAGAGGCTTACAACAAAACTTTTTATTTGTTACCAGTTATTTATAATGAAAATGATTATTTTTTATTAAAATGAGTTTATTATCGTCATAAATAATCGTCAAATTATAAGACAACAATAACATAGATGGTGTACAGTGAATAGAATGACTAGATATTAGTTATTTTTAATCACTAAAGAAACAAACCATTATGCTCGACCCTGTGCTCTAATATTTTAAATGTGAAACAAACCAGTATGCTCGACCCATGTGCAACCCCCACTCATCATCATTATCATCCGAAGCTCGAAAGAATCATTCCTAATAAATAAGTAAATTTGTTTCCTGTACCGTTCGATTCAATGGGTAAGTGGATATGACGTCCACATTGTGGCTAAGGTTTGACTTCTTACTGAACTTGGTACCTGTACTTAAAAGGTCTACTTGTACCAAGAATTCTTGGAAGTTTTAAGGGTTAAGGAAAATCTAGAAAAAAATATCAATCTCAGGCCTACTTTGGGGGCCCAAGATTTCCAATACATAAAGCCCTTTCCAAAGTTCAAAAAATAAAAAATAAAAAATAAAATTGGTAGCCCAACCCACTAGTCTTATTTCTCTCTCTATGTTTTGGACAAGGTAGGTGACCTAATTAGCAGTCCATTAGCCTATCTGGGTATCCCTCTTTTACTTTTGAGAGTCTTTATACCGCACACTATATATATACATGATATCTATATTATTTAAATAATAAAATTTGATAATTTGTAAGATTCAATTAATTTATCTTTTAAATCAAATTATACCAGGTAGATATTGTGTGGTGTAGACGCTCTATAATAATATTTTCTTATATATAGAGCTCTTGATTCTTCTTCTCCTAATATTAAATCTATTTTTAGAGGATATTCATTGTAATGCATCAATCAAGACATGCTAAGCCATGCAGTGACATATATAGAGTATTTGTTTTTTTTTTTTCATGTAATAAGTTTATTTATTTTTGTGCCTCGTGAAAATTTAGAACCAATATATCACTATTTTTCAAACCAATTAATGTCAGTCATCAAGAAGATCTCGAGGTTAACATAGAGGAATAATTAGGCTCAGGATCATAGCAACGTACAATTTATCAAACACTCCCATCACTTGGCTGTATACGTATCAAATTTAATTTTGACATACTTTGGGGCCTCCACTGCAATAAAACCGGAGCTAAAACATGACCCATCGATCCTAGCTAGCTAGGACACATAATGCGCGTCAAATGCGAGGAAAACAGGATCAGAAAGAAAAGGTCTCGATCTTGTGTTCTTTTGCGTGAGAAGGGTTTTGAGCTAGGAGCCTAGGATATCTGCTAAGAGATATATATGCATGCATGTTTCTAGAGATATAAAACAAATGTGGCTTGTAAATGTAGATCATCATAACGAGGGTAAGGGTTAGGAAGAAAACCCCGGCAAATCTATTAGTTATATTGTTCCTGCTGCTTTAACCCCCTATATTGACCAGTAAACGGCCTATGATGTCATTATAAGCTGCACCATATATTTACACCTACAAATTAAGACCTTGATTGTGGCTAGAGGGGACACAACTTGGTGATCTTAGGACCACGAAAAAATTATCTGCCTCTCCCTCTTGTAAATCTCGCCATGGAGATGATCGAGTTCAGCTCAATTAATTAATAGGTCGACGTTGTTCATGATGAGTTTGAGCTTGAGTTTGAGTTTGAGTTTGAGTTTGTACGTAACCCGTTTCAGTGTTATTTGACAAACATATATATAATTATTGTCTTAACCATATTGAGACAACCCTTTTAGAAAACTAGAGTTATAAGCATAACCCTGATCGGCATAGGCAATATTATAAGGGAAGAAATAAAAAATCTATTTGCAAGCTTCTTTATTGACGTGGCTAATTACACACCGCTGAAGTAATTAGTCCTATAAATCATGTAAAAATACCGATGTTTGAACTTTTTTATAAATATAACCGGTCTCATAATAAGTAGTGCCTCGACAATATAATACCGCTATAAGAAAAATGGATTTTTGTGACCATTTTTTTTTTTGCGACAAAACGGACTATATATGATGAAAACAAACTCATTTTAGTTAGAAATAATTGATCGTAAATAAGCAGTTTTCTTGTAATGCATATATATATATATACAATATTTGCAAGTAACAAAATCGCTTGTTGCTCCATATTTTTATTGTTATAATTCTTCATGTCTATAATTGATCATGTAACAAATCCATGTAAATGTACATGATCAAGAGTTCATGATTGATCTCTACATGACTGTCCTAATTAATTCCCATGCATGCACATATGTACAATATTTGAGTGCGGTGCCCGTCAATTCCAGTTTCGTAGAATACTACACAAGCTGTATTTAATATCTGGTTGGTAACCTATAATCGTTTAATTTTCCCCAGTTTAATTAATGTTATTATTAATTAATGTCGACTACTGCATGTCGTTTACAATAATATTGTTAATACAATAATATTATTATTACTTGAAAGACAACATTAACCCGACCGGCCGTACTCACTTGATTTGTCGAGTACTACCATGCATGCATAGACATCCTGATCATCCCCATGCAATCATTGTTGAATGATTTAATTTCGGAAAAGAGAGATTATGTTAAGAGAAAATATTGGAATTAGCCACTATTTGACATCACACATCACACACCGATGTAAAATAACAAAAACACCCTCTAATAAAACTCACTTCTCTCTCATTCTCTCTCATTTCACAGCGTCGACCACGGACTCCCCCCGCGCCCAAGGCCTCTGCCCGTCGCCCATCCTCGCGTGTTGACTGTCGGAGTGCGGCGACTGTCGAGGTGCCGTCGACTGTCGCGAGATGACTGTAGCTCCAGTTGTCCGGTGGTACAGATTTGGCTGTGAGAGAGAAAGGAACGGTGAGGGAGAGGGCATGTGCGGCAGAGAAAAACGGGCTGCGTGCAGATGAGCTACTGGCCTCGGGGGCTGGGGGTGGAGGACGGGTTCTGTGGTGGTGGTCGGTGGCTGCGGTGGGAGGCCGAATCGGTGGCGATGGCGGTGAATGTGAGCCGCGACGTGGGTGAGTGGCATGGGCGACGGGCGCGCGTACGGAGGAGCTACGGCCTCGGGCTGGGGGAGGAGGACGGGTTCGATGGCGGTGGTTGTTGGCTGCGGTGGGAGGCCGAACAGGCGGCGGCGATGCCGGATCTGGGCTGCAATGGGGACACGGGAAGAGAGAAACTCGAAAGGGAGAAGAGAGAAACGCGAGAGGGAGAAGAGAGAAACGGGTGAAAAAAAAAAAAAAAACTATGTTGACACCTAAGGTGTGCTACGCATCAGCCGTGAACAGTGGCTGATGCGTAGCACGACTCTTATGTTAATGTTTGTGTGAAATTTTTGAACATTAATGTACGTGAGAGCGTACTTCAATTTAATCCTTGCTTACAGAACATAGTCCTCGTTTGGTTACATAGATGACGTTTAGTTACATATATGAGATGAGTTGAGAAGAGATGATGGTTGAAAAAAATATTGTTAGAATATAATTTTTGTTTTGAAATTTTAAAAAATTGAATTGTTTATTATATTTTGCGTGGTAGTTTAAAAAAATTGTAATAATTAGATAATGTGAGATGTGATAATTTATGTAATTAACCAAATGAGTCTTAGTAAATAAACTTACAAAAGAAAAACTTACATTTTATTATTTAATTTAGGAAAATGCTAAATATATATACTTAAGAAAAACTTACACAAAACTTACTTTTTCACATGTCAGTTATCTACTTTTTTATAAGGGTTTGTATAAAATTTATCTATTTAAAACTTGTATAAATTATTTCTCGTGTATATATACACAAGCAGAAAATGTAGGAAAGGACAAGGTATACGGACATAGTATTTGTGCCAAATTGCCATCCAAAGATTCCCTACACCGCAGGCATATCGTTTTCTCCAAAGTTATAAAAGGAGAAGAACAATTTCACATAAAATAAATAAATTAAGTTGGGAATATGTTATATGATCCGCAGTCCAATCATACATATGTTAAGATCAGTTGGTATCTAAACTCCAAAGTTGATCACTCTTCACGTGATCTCTACATCGGCCGGCAACCTTTGTTTTTGTTTTTTTTTTTTGTGTCTTAAATCTCTCCGTTCATTACACCCAAGACGAAAGAAAACGTTTACGAGGCCACACTTTTAAATTTAAAACCCATTTTCTTTGCATTGAAATATTCAAAACGTGTCTCATTTTCTATTAATCTCTTTAATTACCAAAAAAAAGTGTTAGCATGGTCCGGTCGTATAATTATTAAGTGACCACATAATGTAATAAAAGTTGATGAGACCTATTAATTTTTCTCCACCAGAAGAACACAATATTATTAAAAGAGAAATTCTATTTATTAGCCACTATTCACTCCAACACTGCACACTTACAATTTTTTTTTTAATAGAGTGTGGGATAGCGAATAGTAGTTGATAAGAAGAATTTTTCTTATTAGAAATGCCGGACTCTTGAGAACTCGTTTGGATACTAAAAATATTTGAGAATATCTATGAATAGAAGTGAAATAATTTATGAATAGTAATGAAATAATAGAGAAGTTTGAGCATATATTAAAACAATTTTGTTCCCAAACATACCCATATGGTGCAAGTAATTGGTAATGTAGTGGGAATATTGTACTCTTCTTGTTATATTTTTGGGTAAGTAAACCGGCCTTGTTGTTTTTTCATGAAAGTCTCAAATTAGAAACCCATATTTTTTTCTCAGCTGATTCAAGATTACAAATGAAATCAATTTAAAAATAAAAATAAAAAACAATCCAAAAAATGACACACTAATAGTCGAGAGACACGAAGAGGCCTACAACAAAGTTTTTTATTTGTTACCAGTTATTTATAATGAAAATGATTATTTTATGTTAAAATAAATCTATTATCGTCATAAATAATCGTCAAATTATAAGACAACAATAACGTAGATGGTGTACAGTGAATAGAATGACTAGATATTAGTTATTTTTAATCACTAAAGAAACAAACCAGTATGCTCGACCCATGTGCAACCCCCACTCATCATCATTATCATCCAAAGCTCGAAAGAATCATTCCTAATAAATAAGTAAATTTGTTTCCAGTACCGTTCGATTCAATGGGTAAGTGGATATTGTTAACCATAATATTCAAACTCAACAGATCAAGCCTATCCTGTCTACTGATTCCGAAGATATAGCTAATAGATAAACTTAGTTGTATATTTGAATTGCTTTGTATCAATCTTTTATCTTTTTGTTTTACACTTGTACATATCTTATCTTGTGAAGTTCTATAAATATATAATGAACACTTATCATCTGGTACCACGTTGAACCAGATTTCTTGATCATCTAGGTTATGTTTGGGGGCAAAGATGAGAAATCTCATCTCTATCTCATCTCATTTCATCATTTCATCTTTTTCAAATTTCCATATAAAATATAATAAACAATTCAACTTTTTCAAATCCTAAAACAATAATAATATTAAAAAATAATATTTTAAACTTTCATCTTAATACTATTCACAAAATTTTCAAAAATTCTTATCTTATCTTAACATCCAAACCTAACCTAACTTGGTACCAGAGCCCTTATTGGCTTACACCATTTAGATCCTTATGGCCCCCCACACATCTCCGCTGCTACTTTCACCATTCCAAACATCACTCCTTTAGTCTCTGTTAGACTAGATGGACCTAACTATCTCAATTGGACTACTCAGTTTGTACCTGTGCTGCGTAGCCATGATCTAATGAGTATTGTGGATGGCTTTGAGCCATGTCCCTCACAATGTGTCCCTGATAATGAAGGCAAACCAACTTCTGTCATTAACACTGATTACTTGTTATGGCAGAAGAAGGATTAGTTCATTTTGGCATGGATAAATGCCACTCTTACAGAGAAAGTTTTGTCTACTGTTTATGGACAAAACACATCTCGCCAAGTTTGGACCACTTTAGCAACTAGATTTGCACCTCATTCCCGATCCAGAATTTCTCACCTCAAAAGATAACTCCAAACATTGAACCAAGGCAATAAGTCATGCACTGACTATCTCCTCGATGCCAAAAGCTGGTTTGACCAACTTGCTGCTGTAGGTAAATCAGTTGATGAGGAAGATCTGATTTCCTATGTTGTTGGAGGTCTTAATCCATCATATCATCCCTTTATCACCTCTCTTAGCTTTGCTACCCGTGAATCTTCTATTACATTTGAAGATTTCCAAACAGAACTCCTCAATTATGAGCAACTTTTGGACACTCAACAAAAACTTGTCCCCACCAGAAACCAGTCAAATAGCCTTCTTCTCTCACAAATCCAAGCCTCACTACAATAACAGAAAACCCAAACAGTGGCATACCAGCAAACCATCTAATGGTCCTCGACAATCTACTGCTACATCTTCTGCTACTCAGTCAACAGGTAAAAGCTCCAATACTAGTCCATTCTTCTCTAATAATCAACCTCCTTGCCAGATTTGTGGCAAAACAAGTCATCAAGCCCTTAATTGCTATCATCGAATGGACTACTCATACCAAGGGAGACACCCCCTTCTCAATTAGCTGCCATGGCTGCACAAACACATGTAATGCAGGAAGATGAACAACCTTGGTTTCTTGACAATGGTGCTAATAACCATGTCACCTCTGCACTGGAAAATTTAACTCTATAGCAACAACCATATCAAGGCCCTACTCAAGTAACTATTGGTAATGGTGGAAGTTGGTTTATCAATCATACTAGTTCCTCTCTCATCAAAACAAACAATCAATCCTTTATGTTATCTAATATCTTACACTGTCCAAATGCTTCCTCTAATCTGCTTTCTATTCAGCGCCTATGTCAAGATAACAATTGTTACTTTGTACTTACTGCCTCCTCTTTTGTTGTGAAGGACATGCAGACCAACAAAGTCCTCCTTCAAGGCCCGAGTGAAGCAGGTCTATACCCTATTTATCTTCAGCATATTCAATCCAATAAGAAGAAGCTACATTTAGCTCTCAACTCCACATTTACTGCTTTGCTAGGCATTACAGCACCTGTTCAAACTTGGCATTCTAGACTAGGCCATCCTTCAGAGTCTACCATCCGCCACCTCACTCATGATTTCCTTATTTCTGTCTCTGGTTCACACAAACTACATCATGTGTGTGAATTTTGTCAAATGGCAAAAAGTCACAAACTCCCCTTTCTTGAGTCCCTCCATAAGTCTAACCATCCTCTTGAACTTATTCACTCTGATGTATGGACCTCACATGTAATGTCACTTAGTGGTTGTAAATATTATGTTCTATTTGTTGATGATTTCTCTCGGTTTTCATGGATGTTTCCTCATAAACAAAAATCAGATGTTGCACTCTGTTTCATTAAGTTTAAATGCCTGGTTGAGAATCTCTTCTCCTACAAAATAAAGCAACTCCAAACAGATAATGGAGGAGAATATCTCTCTCATGCCTTTAAAACATTCTTAGATACTCATGGCATCCTCCATCGCCTCACATGCCCACATACCTCTAAACAAAATGGAATATCCGAGAGAAAACATAGACATCTCACAGAAACTGGCCTAACTCTCCTTGCTTAATCTCATTTACCTTCTGAACATTGGGTTGATGCCTTTTTGACAGCAACTTATCTTGTTAATCCAATGCCTACATCTGTCCTTCATAATACTTCCCCTTACTTCTGCCTCTTTAAAAAACAACCTGATTATTCACTTCTTAAAACATTTGGTTGTGCCTGTTTTCCTCTCCTTCGACCATACTCTTCTCATAAACTTTCCTTCAGAAGTAAACAATGTATCTTTCTTGGATATGCTACAAACCACAAAGGTTATAGATGTCTTGACATTCTCACTGGTCGAATATATATCTCTCGCCATGTAGTGTTTGATGAAAACAAGTTTCTTGCTGCTTATATACAGCCTACATCCTCTTCCAGTGATAGCATTCCAGCTGCCCCTCCCTTGGTCTCGACTTCCTTGCCTGCTGCCACTCAAGCCTTGGAGGATACTTCATTGGACTCTGCTGCTCCCATCACAACAGGTATGCTTCTCCCCTTATTACCTTTAGATTCTACTCCTTTTTCCTCTCCTACTAATAATGATTCTGCAGCTCCATCTCAGACTGAGTCTACCTGCCCAACCTTACCTTTCCCAAACAGCACCATTTCCTCCCCACTTCCCTATTCACCTCTGCAACCATCTGAATCATTTTCCAATTCCCCCATTTCTTTCCCACCTCGGCAAATCATTACAAGACAGCAGACCAACTCCCTCAAACCCAAACAATTCCCTGACTACCATCTCTATTACTCCTCAAAACACCCTATCTCAGCCCTCTCATCCACCATACTCCCAAAGGAACCACGTACTTACCAACAGGCAGCTAAGGATGTTAATTGGCAGGCAGCTATGCAACATGAATTCAATGCTCTTCTTCAAAATAAGACTTGGACCTTGTGTCCAAGACATCATGATAAACACATTATTCGCAACAAATGGGTCTTCAAGTTAAAACAAAGGGCAGATGGTACCATTGAGAGATTCAAAGTAAGGCTAGTGGCTAAAGGCTTTGATCAAGAATATGGAATTGACTTCCATGAGACCTTTGGCCCTGTTATAAAACCTGCTACAATTCGGCTTATACTTGCTGTAACACCCCGTATTTTAGTGGATTTTAATGAAGGATTATTTTAATTAATTTAATGATTGATTCTCTAGTTTTAGTATTTTGGGAGTTTTAAAATATTATT
>QEOT01122688.1:0-33591 GCA_003123785.1 Pterocarya stenoptera | reverse complement strand
CGTATTAAAAGACTGGAAAATCGTCTTCAAGGTTGCTTAACTGATCTCATGGTGGCTAAGTTGGAACTTTTGACTTGGATGGGTAGAGAGGAGACGAGACTTGCTGACATAGCAAAAAAGAGCTGGTTGAAAGATGAAATTCAAAATTCAAAATTCTTTCATACTATCTTGAATGCTAAGAAGTAGAACCGGGTTAATGATATGTGCTTGGCCAATGGTACTCTATTAAGTACCCGATTGATATTCACCGTGCTGTTGTTGAGTATTTTCACCAATTTTTGGGGAATAGCAGTAATCGTGAGTTGCCTAGTTTAAGCAACTTGATCTCTCCTGTGATATCCGATGCGGATGATCTGTTCATTTGTAAAGATCCTTCCCTTGAAGAAATTAAGGATGCCCTTTGTAGTATACCCATTGAGAGTAGCCCTGGTCCGGATGGTTTTCGTTATTGTTTTTTTTTCGGTTTTGCTGGGATTTAGTTAAGGAGGATTTATTGGAAGCCACCTCGGAGTTTTTTCAAACAAATTCCATCCTTAAGTTCTTCGCTGCGTGCTATATTGTTTTGACCCCTAAGGTTGAGAACCCTACTGGGTTTGAGAAATTTAGGTCAATTAGTCTATATTCGATTTTTTATAAGATATGTGATAAGATTATTGTTGCCTGTATGACGAACATGCTTTTTAAGATTATTTCTCAAGAGCAAGGGACCTTTATTCTTGGTCGTAGTATTTTTTGAGAATATCAGTCTCACCCAGAACTCGTTCGTTCTATTCACAAAAAATCTAATGAGTTTCGTCAGTTAGGCAAGGTAAGGCCTGCCAGCTATAGTTTATTCTTAACCAGTTGAGAATAACACCCAGAAGAGCAATTGATGACAGGTTTTGTAGTACCTGGACAACGATATAAGGATGTTTTCCTGTTTATGCTCAGAAGCCACTTTGTAAAGAAGTAAGCTAGTTTTCTGTGCATTTCGCATAACAGACTCAGTGCTTCAAATGTAGTATACCAGTGAACCTTTTATCTGCAAATTAAATTCTACCAACCAGAATCCTAACAGAGCTCCTAGATGATAGAAACCGAAGTAAACTGGGATCAATGGAAGCGATCATATTCAAGATTTTGACCGAACCGGGAAATTTTGTACCTATCACCATCCTCTTTTATTCCCAATTTTAGCATGCAAATTCAGGGAAAAAGAGGTGAAAGGAAAGAAAGACTTTCAAAATCGCAGTCAGAAGGTTTTATTTAGTCTATGCAATTTGTTTGTGAACAGAAGAAAATGATTTTCAATGGCTATAGTACGGAACACAAAACTACTGAAGCCAACCAACAGGTCATCAACAATAATCAGAAAATTGAACATGTACAATTTAGAATAAGCACAAATAATATTGAGCTGACAATATCACAGATTCCAAATTCAAGCACACACTTCCGTCATTCAGTTCTCCAGTTAAAACAACTGAAATGAATGCATTTGTTCTACTTATAAAATGAGAGCATTTGTTCTAAAGTTCTTGACTTGCTCATTTTCACAATTCAATCTCACCTCCCAATCAAAGCCGAATGGTTGGATTGAGGAAAACTGAGCGTAGGTTTTTGTTTTGATGCGTCCTAACTATCAAGAAACATCAATCCAATCATTTTATGTAATTGCTCAACCATTAGAAGCAAGCCCAGTAGATTTCATTCACATCTCTAAAAGCATAGAAAGAAAAAAACTGCCCGACTATGCAGTTGCAGATCCAATCGAGCTGCATTTTAAATGTCTCCACCCATTATTGTCATGGCTCTTTTCCTCTCTCGGCTGACTTCAAGCAATTATTTCATTTGGCATAAGAAGAAACAATCGGGATTGATCTGACCTCCTTTAGTTGCCCATCATTGCAATTCAATCCGCAACCACACTGAGGGCACTCCTCAAAGTTATCAATAGGAAATTCCGCACCAGCTATCCCCACCGAGAATCCGAGACTATCCCCTTTCCTCTGCACCTCAACAATGTCAACCCAGAAGAAGAAGAGCTTCACACTAACGCCCTCCAAGCTCGAGAGCTTGCCTTGCGAAATATTACCTCTGATAGTGGATCTGTACTTCAACTGGTACGACCCTTCGAGCGAGAAGCTGCAGCTACCGCCCAAGTAGGCAGAAAATTTTCCCGTGGAGGGATCAAGATTATAGCCTCGCACACCTTTGGGGAGGATGCCAATAGGGAAGTTGTAGTCCTCAAGAACTTCATAGACTGAGCTCGTGGTGGTTGTGGGGTTGGTTTCTGACGCTAAAGATGGTGAAATGAACAAAAGGAGGCATAGGATCGTTGGTGAAAGTATGAAACTTTCGGCGAAGAAGAAGAAGCCCATCTTCTCTCTCTTTCCTTCTTTCTTGCTCTTTCGTGCTGTCTCTTCTCGATCTGTCTGTACTTCTATCGAAGAGGAAATGGAATTGAGTGGTAGCTGGGCCATACATGGATACGGCCTCCATCAATAGCTACTTCTTTCCCCAAGGACGGCACCACCAACTAGCAAACTGTCCCTCCATTTCCCCATTTCACTCCAAGCTAACCATTTCAGCTGAAAATATTTCAATTTAATCATCCATCAAAACATTATTATTTTTTTCAAAATTTTTTTTCATTAATATTCACTACTTCACACCCTATACTCTATAAAAAATACACCCACACTCTATAAAAAACACTCGTACACCCTATAAAAAAATTATACGTGTGGAGTGTGGGAGTAAATAATAATTGATGAGTAGAATTCTCATATTTTTTTTCCCTAATCCACACACACATATAATATATATCTTTTTTCTATTAAAGAAGAGCCTATCTCGCATAAACAATAATGAACAATAACTTTCTTGTTCTTCTGTGTGTTGTCAATGTAGTGTGTTTACTTGTTTCTTTATTCTTTTGTGTCTGTTTAGCATGTCTTTAATTTTTTCGCCTGTGATAGTATTGAGATTTCTGATGAACTGACTATATGCTGGGAAAGGAAATTGCTTGTCAGTATCTCTGTATACTGATCTCTGTATGCTTGTATTAGTCCATAATTTTTTTCTTTTTCTCTTCAGTTGGTTGCAGTGCATGTGTATAGGCAATTGTGCCTGTTTACATATTTAAATATTTAAGTTTTTTCTTTTTCTCTTCTGCAGGTTGCATCATCCATGGGTATAAACAATTGTGCCCGGTTTAAATCTTTAAAGAACACCGGTTTACATCTAGATCTAAAAGCCAAATAAAAAAACACAGAAAACATTAAAAAACATTGAAAAAAAAATCAATCAAAATCTAAACAACCGATCAAAAATCACAAAAACTAATAAAAAATATTCTTGATCAGTGGGTAAAAAAAAAATATCATTACTGAAAAAAACAAAATCAGATCCATGCATGCCTTCTTCCTATTCATGGTGATGTTATTGGGTCAGTCTTCTACTTACACTTTATTCATCTTATGCTGCAAATTGAACTTTTTTACAAAGTGAAATAATAAAATGTATGTCAGAGGTATTTTTAAGGAGAATATATGTATGTGGCTAAAAGAAAACTGTGCGAAAAAAAAACTATGCTTGTTACTGAACAAAATAAACCTATGCATGAATGATTTCGAGAGATTTTTTCCATATCTGGTTTGGGAGGGTAAATGAAAAAATATCATTACTGAAAAAAATAAAATCAGATCCATTCATGTCTTCTTCCAATTCATGGTGCTGTTATTGGGTCAGTTTTCTACTTACACTTTATTCATCTGATGCTGCAAATTGAACTTTCTACAAAGTGAAATAATAAAATGCATGCCAGAGATATTTTTAAGGAGAATACATGTAAGTGGCTAAAAGAAAAACTGTGCCTGTTACTGAACAAAAAAAAACATATGCATGAATGATTTCGAGAAGTTTTTTCCATATCTGGTTTGGAAGGATAAAAAATAAAATCATTACTGAAAAAAATAAAATCAGATCCATGCAGGTCTTCTTCCGGTTCATGGTGCTGTTATTCGGTCGGTCGAGATGAATAATAATGAACAGTAACTTTCTTGTTCTTCTGTGTGTTTACTTGTTTCTTTATTCTTTTGTGTCTGTTTAGCATGTCTTTAATTTTATTGCCTGTGATAGTGTTGAGATTTCTGATGCACTGCATGTATGTTGGGAAAGGAAATTGCTTGTCAGTATCTCTATATACTGATCTCTGTATGCTTGTGTCAGTCCACAATTTTTTTCTTTTTCTCTTTAGCCGGTTGAAGTGCTTGCGTATAGGCAACTGTGCTTGTTTACATCTTTAAATATTTAAGTTTTTTCTTTTTCTCTTCTGCAGGTTGCATCAGTCCATGGGTATAGACAATTGTGCTCGGTTTAAATCTTTAAAGAACACCGGTTTACATCTAGATCTGAAAATCAAATAAAAAAGCATAGAAAACATTAAAAAAACTGTAAAATAAATCAATCAAAATCTAAACAACAGATAAAAAACCACAAAAATAATAAAAAAAATTCTTGATCGGTGGGTAAAAAAAAATATCATTACTGAAAAAAAATAAAATCAGATCTATGCATGTCTTCTTCCTGTTCATGGTGATGTTATTGGGTCAGTCTTCTACCCACACTTTATTCATCTGATGCTGCAAATTAAACTTCCATACAAAGTAAAATAATAAAATGCATGTCAAAGATATTTTTAAGGAGAATACATGTAAGTGGCTAAAAGAAAATTGTGTAAAAAAAAAACTGTGTCTGTTACTGAACAAAATAAACATATGCATGAATGATTTCGAGAGGTTTTTTCCATATCTGGTTTGGGAGGGTAAATGAAAAAATATCATTACTGAAAAAAATAAAATCAGATCCATGCATGTCTTCTTCCGATTCATGGTGCTGTTATTGGGTCTGTCTTTTACCTACGCTTTATTCATCTGATGCTGGAAATTGAACTTCCTACAAAGTGAAATAATAAAATGCATGCCAGAGATATTTTTAAGGAGAATACATAAAGTGGCTAAAAGAAAAACTGTGCTTATTACTGAACAAAAAAAACATATGCATGCATGATTTCGAGAGGTTTTTTCTATATCTGGTTTGGGAGGGGAAAAAAAAAATATCATTATTCAAAAAAGTAAAATCAGATCCATGCATGTCTTCTTCAGGTTCATGGTGCTGTTATTGGGTCAGTCGAGATGAACATTAATGAACAGTAACTTTCTTGTTCTTCCCTGTGTTGCCTGTGTAATGTGTTTACTTGTTTCTTTATTCTTTTGTGTCTGTTTAGCTTGTCTTTAATTTTATCTTCTGTGATAGTGTTGGGATTTCTGATGCACAACCTGTATACTGGGAAAGGAAATTGCTTGTCAGTATCTCTATAAACTGATCTTTGTATGCTTGTGTTAGTCCATAATGTTTTTCTTTTTC
Source organism: Pterocarya stenoptera (assembly GCA_003123785.1). NCBI lineage: Eukaryota > Viridiplantae > Streptophyta > Magnoliopsida > Fagales > Juglandaceae > Pterocarya > Pterocarya stenoptera. The sequence continues at coordinate 28,182 of QEOT01122688.1, read as the reverse complement.
TGTTCAGCTGGTTGCAATGCATGCGCATAGGCAACTGTGCTTGTGTACATCTTTAAATATTATGTTTTTTCTTTTTCTCTTCTGTAGGTTGCATCAGTCCATGGGTATAGATAATTGTGCCTGATTTACATCTTTAAAGAACACCAGTTTACATCTAAATCTAAAAGTCAAATAAAAAAACACAGAAAACATTAAAAAAAATTGTAAAATAAATCAATCAAAATCTAATCAACAGATAAAAAATCACAAAAACTAATAAAAAAATATTCTTGATCGGTGGGTAAAAAAAATTATCATTACTGAAAAAAATAAAATCAGATCCATGCATGTCTTCTTCCGATTCGTGGTGTTGTTATTGGGTTAGTCTTCTACCCACACTTTGTTCATCTGATGCTGCAAATTGAACTTTCCTTCAAAGTGAAATAATAAAACGCATGTTAGAGATATTTTTAAGGAGAATACATGTAAGTGGCTAAAAGAAAACTGTGCACAAAAAATTGTGCCTATTACTGAAAAAAAAAACATATGTATGCATGATTTCGAGAAGTTTTTTTTTCCAAACATATGGTTTGGGAAGGTGAAAAAAAAGTATCATTACTGAAAAAAATAAAATCAGATCTATGCATGTCTTCTTCCGGTTCATGGTGCTGTTATTGGGTCAGTCTTCTACCCACACTTTAATCATCTGATGCTGCAAATTAAACTTTTTTACAAAGTGAAATAATAAAATTCATATCAGAGATATTTTTAAGGAGAATACATGTGAGTGGCTAAAAGAAAACTGTGCAACAAAAAAAAAATAAAACTATGCCTGTTACTGAACAAAAAAAACTTATGCATGCATGATTTCGAGAGATTTTTTCCATATATGGTGGGAGCTTTTTCTTTTCTCATATCTGGTTTGGTGGTTTTGCAGCTTTTGATTGGTTTTGCAATATTCTGGTGAGTGATGGGACGCCTGGGAGGAGAAGGGACGTTGCACTTTAAAAGATGATGTGATGTGTTCATCTTTAGAAGAGTTCTGAAATCTTTGGTGGTTCCATTTTGTCTTCTTTGTTTCCTTATGGATATTTTTCTTCATCACGGGTGGATTTCTAGAAAACCTTTTGTGTTTTTTACTTCTTATCTCTTCTCTTCTCTTCCATTTTTTGTTTTACAGGTTTTTAATGTTTACTGCTAGTTTTTACTGGTTGGTGATTTATTTTCAACTGCCTTCCCAGTTCTTCTAAGGTGTTCCTAGCTGGGATTTTTCAAAGTTAGAACTCTTTGGTGTTTGATCGATTATTGTGAGTTCATAGTTGTAGTGCAGTATTTTCTGATTTCTTTTTTTTTTTGTTGGTTATTGTAGTGCTTGGTATTTTCTATAGGTTATTTTAGGTGGTTTGTTTTCAGGTCTTAGTGGTTGAGGGCTTGCAAAGCTAGATGTTTCTGGTTCTTATATTTGTAAGTGTATTGTGTTATTTATTTTGTCACGTAGTTTGTTATATAATTTATTTTTTCAACTTTATTTATTTATTGTTGTTCTATTTTATACTATTTTTTTGGCTTGGTTGATACTGCGTTTCTGGTTTCGTTGGTCTTGTGTTTAAGGACACTACTATGTTAAAAAAATGTTTAAGGACATTGTTGTGTTCAAAAAATGTTTAAGGACACTATTGTGTTCAAAAAACCAAACGCAATATTAAGTATACATAACCTAACAGAAATTGTGAATGTATTTAAAAAAAAAAAAAAGGAGATAGGTGGAGATATGAAAAATAAAACAAAATGTAGGAAACTCATTGTAACAAAAGGGCACAGATTGTATCTTAGAGAAGAGATTTAGGAAAATTGAACCTAATGTGCATAAATACAAATATATAAAGAAAATCATATATGTTCAATAGATAACCCATATTAGAGAGAAGAAGCCCAAAAATACTACCAGAAATGCAGTATATGTTCAATAGATTACCCTAGATGCATTTACAAGAACATAAGGAATTGATTGAATAGAAAAACCATAAAAATATTATCAGGCTACAATGTAAAGACAAGAAACCAATCTATTTTTTACAAACTGGATTTTTTTTAGGTCTTAACGTTTTTATAGATACAGAGAAAACCAACTTACCTATCTTTTGCAGCACCGTATCATTAGGCAACTAAGATATATGCACACCATCTGTTCAAATATGTGAAGATGTGTTGAGATTTATAAAGGGGAAAAAAACCAACAGAAACAAACAACATCCATTAATTTATCTATAGATTCACAACAACCAAAAAAAAAAAAAAAAACAAAATAAAGATCAAACAGGAAAAAAAGAAGATCCAATCTAGAGACAATATATTCAAAGCTAAAAGCATTTGCTGAGGTTTATAGGAAAAGAAAACAGAAAAAGACACAGCAAACAAAAAAAAAAAGGACAAAAAGAAGAAGAATTGAATCAAAGTAAAATAAAGATTTAGGCAATATCAAAAAAAAAAAAAAAAATCTAGTTCTTTGTTCGTTTACCTACGCATGAAGGATGGAAGAAAAAAAATGAAGGCGCAGATAAAAGGAAAGCAAAAATAGAAAATAGGAAAAAAAATAGAGATAGAGCAACTTCAAGCAAAAATTACATCTACTCCGATATGTATGTATAAAGCATTCAAAAAATGAACAGAATACCCTATTTTGATGGGCATTCAAAAAATATTCCGCAAAAATTGTCAAAGGCTGGGCATAAGAACAAAGAAAAGCCCTTCACAAACATTAACAACACAAATAAAAGCGATCAAAACAAGTTCTACAGAAGTTGTTATGACATAGACACAAAGAAACGAAGTGACATCAAAGGCCTAAAACATCGAAAGAAAGTGATCAGCAAGAGAATAAATCAACTGGCAAATAAAAGAAATCTTTAAGCCAATAAAATTAACAGAACAAGCTCAAGTCTTTTAAAAAATTATTCATCCCTGGTACAAACAAAAACAGCCCTTGGCAAGAAAAATCGAACCCTTTCTCATCATTTATTTTATTAATATCATATTTCCTCAAATTAATTATGTGATGCATATCTCAAAATTAAGTGTGAAATTTGAATGAGAGAATCTGTCTTAACTCCACATGAACAACTAGAATTAGTAACAAAACACTCTTTTTCTTACAACAAGAAGCTCAAACCTTTAAAAAAAAAATCCAAGAACACAAGATGGGAGGCAAGACACAGACAGCTCGAGATTAACTTTTTCTTCTACAGCTCATAACCAATAGAAAAAATAAAGCATGAGACTGAGGTTTCAGATCCAAAATCCAACAAACTATAACCCAGAAAAAAAAAAAAACAAAAAATCCAGCCAAGAGACCATACCCACAGCAAGCCACAACCAAAAACAATCAACAACAAGACAAGAACACAGAACGGGAAGCAACAAACAGGGACCTCGACAGGAATTTCTTCTTCTAGACCTCAGAACCAATAAAAAAACCACAACATCATAGTCTCGTTTCAAATCCAAAAGAAAAAAATATATAGGCAACGACACCGAAAATGAAGGCAAACAGAGAAACAAAAAAATGGAGAAGAAAACAGGCAGATTTGGACCCACACAAAACTAATTAAAGCATAAACAAAACAGAAAAACTAAAGATGCCATTGATCAACACAAATCGAACACCACAAACCTGAAGATAAAAAAAGTGCACATCAGACAAGAAAAAAAGATTAGCTTCAACGAAATGAAAGGAAAAAAAAAACCCAACACTAGAAAAACTCCAATCTGAAGCTTACGGGCATACGGCCGCTGCATGGTGGTTGCTGGAGGAAAGCGTGCTGTAGCGAAGCTGCCTACGTTGGGCGGCGAAAGTGAGAGAGGCAGAGAGAGATGAGCGGGAGGGAGAGTGAGAGTAAGTGAGAGAGGCATAGAGAGAGAGAGAGAGAGAGAGAGAGAGAGAACGTGATCTGAGGGAGAGAGCCTAGGAGGTGCGGGCTAGACGAAGAAAGAGGGAAAGAAAGAAAGAGAAGGAAAAGGAGAGGGGGTGCGGCGCTGGGAAAAAAAATAAGCGAAAGGATAGGGTATTCATCACTTATTTACAAAATGACGCCATTTGAGGGGAGAATTAGTGGGCTGGGTTGAAGGCTCACAGGTTGGGCTGGGCCCAAAAGAAAAAAAATAAAACATACTCAAACAGGCCCAGTTCGAAAATAGAGGAGTCCAACAAAAGAAAAAATGCACAATAAAAAAAAAGAGCTAAATAAAAATACTACAACTCAATATTAATAAAATAAAATAATTAAAGTCCAATAATAAAATAAATTAAAGGAAAGAGCAATTTAAATGCAACTAATAATTAATATCAAGAAAGCACATCAAAATAAATTTCAGAACTTAAAAATCAAAATTTAAACCAACGATAAACATAATAAATTTAAAACAAGAGAACCAATATTTAATTTAAATAAAATAATAATTCAATTAAAAAAATACACTAAAATACAGGGTATCACATCCTTCCCCCTTAAAAAAATTTCGTCTCCAAAATTTGCTTAGCTAAATGCTGCTACTTTGAACGGGCTAATCACGCTTCCGATGTGCACTTTGCTAATCAAACGATCATAATAATAAGAAAAAAAAATTGAAATTAAAGAGCTAATAATAATATAAAATATTATTAGAAAATTGAAGTTTATACAATATATTATCATGACACAGAGGGCCCAATTCGAAGAACCAAAATAATATATAAGAAAACACCTTAACACAAAATACGTAAGAACTTTTACAATGGTAAAATAAAATCATGAAGACAATCATAATAATAATAATAAAATTTGAAATTAAAGAGCTAATAATAATATAAAATATATTGAAAAATTGAAGTTTATATAATATATTATCGTGACACAGAAGGCCCAATCCAAAAAACCAAAATAATATATAAGAAAACACCTTAACACAAAATACACAACAACTTTCACAATAGTAAAATAAAATGATGAAGACCATAATAATAATAAATTGAAATTAACATGTATAGTAATTTAATTAAGAACATTGCATTCAAAGATTTGTGTTAATTTACAAGACATCAATTTCCAGCATATACGTTCTTAAATTTTTATTAATCATGCAAGGCTATTAAAAATTTCTTTTGTAGGAAGATATGTTATATATAGAAAATCTTGTGGTACAAGTTTCGCAGAAAGAGTGGATGATTGAACTTTGAGTAGACCCCAACGACATAACCAACAGCAGCATAAGAATTTCAATGTCGTCTCTATTGATGCAGTACAAGATGACACAAAATGATCGATCATAGTAAAATATCAAATGACTCATATTTTGAATTGATGTTGTTGTTGGATTTGTTGCCAAAACTATCAATGTTATAAATATGTGTTGGACTATGTTATATTTTGAACTAATGCTTTTATTTTCTAATCTACGCAAGCATGTAATTATCATACTCTACTTAACTATCATTACTCCTAAATATTTGCTATATTTCATATTTTTTCTTATATGTCTTAAATTATTGATTAAAATCAACTTTTTTATTAAATATATATTATTTTTTTAAAATAGTTATTTCATCGAACTAGGCAAACGTGCTTTGCACGTTGTTCCGCCCTAGTGTAAATATATATATGTAACAAGCAAGTGGTGCGGAAGCTTAACAAACAAACACCCATCATATATAATGCAGCATATAAACAAAAATAAATAAAAAATGGGATATGAGAAGATTGAAACGATTCCTGCCTATTCTCACCAATGGGAGGCCGTCATTTGCGATTTTTGAGCAATGTAACTTGTGGATTGTGTTAAAATGGCCAAAAGTCATGACGGAAGGGAGTGTGCTACATAATATTGTTCTTTTGAATTGGTTAATTGAGGAATTCACTTCCTTATATTGATAACTTTTTATTAGGGGAAGTGAAAACAATAATGGATAGGATGAACGGTCCGAGTGAACAAAAACACTTGTGCGAGACCATGCCATTGTGTGGTCCCCAATTGTTGGGAGGATGAGCGTATAAGAATCAAATCTAGAAAATCCAACGTTGTTGAGCTGTCAAAAAAAAAAAAAAAAAGACGAGTTTTATTAAATATAATTATTTTTTTATATTCATTACGTATTTTACTGATGTGATTGATCAAAACAGTTATTATATATTAAAAAAAATAACACAATCAATTAGATTAGTAAAATACATAAAAAAAAATATATAAAAATGATTGCACATTATAAATTTTTTAAAAGAAGGCAGTCTACGACATGCGCCATTGTTTGGCTGTCCTTCTCTAAATTTCTGAAAGATGTGAGTGCAATGGGGCGGCGTGCGTAAAGTTCTAAACACCGGAAGATAGTAATTCAGCATTTTCTAGCATTTGAAGAAAAAACAAGAAAACTGAAAAAATAAAATACTAGAAGTGGCATGGACATGGGGAAGGGGGATGAGAGGGGCATACTGAGTGTGAGAGTAGGGGTTAATCGGTCCGGGGGTTGCGGATTGAAAATTTCGATTCACCATTTTTCTTGAACAATTATCATTATAAACCGGATCGGACCAGACTATTAGTTACTATTAGTTATAAAATAGATCAAACATATAAAAAGTCTAAAATCATTTGTAATGTATATTTAGACTATTTTTGGCCCATCAATACACAAAAGCTCCCAATATTTACACTTTTGAATATCAATTATTTATCTTTATTTACACATTTTGTACTTGAAAATAGCTTTAAAAAATTTGAAAAAAATATAAAAAATATCCATATACATCCATGAGAATTAGCAATCATCATAATAAAGTTAAAAAAATAGAGAAAATAAAATTAAAAAAATGTAATATCGTCCAAACTCCAAATACATATTGTCAATGGTGATGAGTACGTTAGATGAAAATTAAATAAATAATATAACTACTATATAAAATAATATTACAACTTTCTTAAACTTCTAAATAAAATAAAAAAAATAATTAAACATTTTCAAATCTCAAAATAAAATTAATATTAAAAAATAATATTATAATAATATTATAATTTCTTAATATTTTATTTAAAATTTTGTATTTCCTTTCTCAAAACTTCATAAAATATATTAATTCAAACCATTTGACTACTATTCACGGATCATTTTATCTCATTTCACATATCTAAACTAAGTCTTAATGTTTTTGGTTTTGTAATTTGGGCCTGGGTGCTGTAGTTTCGGAGCAATTAGGCGAGAACCTTCAGCCGAACCTCATTATTTGCAAAATCCAAAAGCTATAATCCACAGTGTCACAGCCAAAAATATATATAAATATATATATATATATAAATATATATTTTGGGTTAGATAAGTCTAATCTTCTGATCCAGCAATTGTCTGAAATTTATTTATGTAAAGACTGAAGGCCTATGTGAAATACCTTGTTATGGTTGATGAGAATTTAAGCACAAAAATTGAAACCGAAATGTTTCTTTGAACTGCTAATAAATTACTCCTTTATCTAATCACTTTCCTCTCTAATGGCCCCAAAAAAAAAAAAAAAAGGAGTATCACACTTTATATAAAACATATAAAAACTTGCAATCAGCTTACACACGATCGATTGGGATAAGTAAAGAAATAAATAAAATGAATAATTCTATTTGAATGCCTTTATACCATACATCATCAACGTGATATAATTTGATTTGAAAGATAAATTTTAAATTTTAAAATTTAAATTTTATAAATCAAATTATATCATGTAAACGGTGTGTGGTACTACAAAGACCTTCAAATGAAATTGCTAAGTTAATCCTCTTCTTCATCAGTTGCCGCTGGCCAGCTACCTACATATATTCTTCTTTCTCATCACGATTGCCATTAGACCTCTGGCTCTGTGCTGAAATATTTTCCTGCACAGAAGTACTGCTAGAGGGAAGAAGGTGTTCGTGCTGGGACTCATGATCCTCCAAATCCTCAGACATTTTCTTGGATGATGACTTAGGGTTCATGTATATTGCATATAAAACCAGTTGGGCCGTTCCCAGAATAAATCCAGCCCCATTTGGTACCTGCAACAACTCCCTCCATGATCAACTTGTTTCAAACACACATTTTTCATCATAGTTTTACAATTTTTTATCACAAAATTGTTGGGTTTTGCTCTTTTTGACTTTAGTCCCACATTGATGGGGAATAAAGAAGCAGGCCTAAAGTCTATAAAATGAGGATTAACCTTGTTGGTTAAGTATACCACTCAAAGTTTAGCTAGTAATTTTTACTTAAATAAAATTCATCTACTGGCTTTTTTTTTAAAAAAAAGGAAAAGAGGTGAGAGTTAAAGTTTTTCTAGTGAGGAAGCTTTGTGGGTATATTTGGAGTGAAGAGAAAAATTATTTAATTGTAACAATTTTTTACACAGTGGATTTTCTTTTTTGGATCTAGTGGTTTTTCTCCTGTTTTGAGAGTTTTCCAGATAAATTTTTGGTGTTGTGATTATTTCTATATTTTTCTTGATATTCCTACAAAAGTAGATCTTAGGAGATGAATTTGGAAGGTCCAAATTTCCAACAAAAATGAATAATAAAAATATACTGAAAACATGTTCCTGTCTCTTCAAATACACAGTTCACAAATCTAAGGATGTCACGCATATATACAATAGCTGTCCTGAATGGAGCAGCAATAAAATGCAATTTGATCTAAGCCAGAGTCACCCCTACATTGTATTGGGCTTCTTTGTGTAGAAAAAATTTTAGACCCCTCTTTAGCTCGAGTTGATCCAACTCGATCGCCAATTAGGATTTATTTTATATAATATTGTATCATTTTCGTACTGCCGCACTGTATAGTAGACTATCACCTAAAATAAAATCTTCTATAATTCCATGAATTATGCACGTTGCCGAATCAAGTAAATCATGTGTATCGTGCACGATTGATTTCATTTTTGTTTGACTTTTTCTCCTATCGTTCCTAACGTACACATGGTGCATTAACTCATCATGTTTCGAATTTTAAAAGTCAAAATGCATACTCTTTTAAAGCATCTATTCAGTGTATAATGGCTTAAGATATATGCTAACTTAGTTAAATAGAGTAATATTATTATATAAATTATATGATATAATTTAATTTGAAAGATAATACGTATTTAAATGAAAAAGATCATGGTGTGAGTAATTGAGCATGAGCTAGCGAGGAGATCAACTTACTCCGAGAAAGACATCCTTCACAAGAACGGCATAGAAAGTCCAAATCCCTCCATTCAAGAAAACGAAAAAGGAAAGAAGGAAAGGCATGTACTCCACGCTTTTCGTTGACACCACCGTTTTCTACACATTTCAATCATGCAAAAAAATAACTAAATAATTACGGGAAATTAAAGCATTTATTTAATTAATTCGGTTATGGAGGGCTAATCCTTCCATCATTTTAGGGTTGCCCACATGATATATAATTAAATGAAAATAAATCGGCCAACTCCACGAAATCCCTTTGAAAAACTAGGCGGAAAAAGACAATTAAATTAGAAGAAGATGAAGAAGACTAGAAGCTGCTAGATCACCATTAATGGCTTCTACGTACGCAGTACTTGATAGATATTGCTCGCTCGAGCTAAGCTCTTACCATGGCTGCCAGAGGTGAAGCGTACATAGCTACATTCAAGCCTGCAGCCAAGAATCCTATGACATCGATCTTTGTATCTCCGTGCAACAAAAAACCAGTAATCAACATCACTCCTGCGAGGAATCCCACATCCAAAACTGCAACTAATGTTGCAGTCTTCGCCTGATTAAAAGAACATTAATTATAGCTAAGGATGTTGATGATGATGATGTTTCTGATCCTGATGATAACAGACGTTAGAACGACGATTGTGGGGGCCGGGCAACGACTTACCCTAATCCTTGGAGGTGCAAATACAAGGAACAAGGAAATGAAAACAATCTCCATAACAACACCAAAACTGTTGACAGTCGCCACAAGCAGGCTTCCAGGCTTTGTAACTCCATAGTAAGTCCATAATGATGAATTCAGTAATGTGCAAATGTAAGGAAAGCTCTCAAACTCTTCTGTTGTTCGATTCTTAACAATTCGACAAAATGTTCCTCTGCAAAAAATGACAATATTTTTTAAGTAATAATTCTGATCTGATCATTTGATATGGAAATTAAAAAAGATGGATGTAATTTGGATGAGCTTATAATATATAATAACTTACAAGGGAGAGAGAAAGAGTAGCACTGAGATGATGTTGCCTGTGAAAACTAAGTGATCAAAGAGATTATTGTTAGCTAGTTGCCTGCATGTTTGCAACCTGAATCGAGAATGAGCTTGAATTAAACATGCCCAGTACTACCGCTAAAAACATGACATGCATGTATATATGTGGAGAATGAAAGTGTTTATTACCTATAACTCCAACAAAGAAACTTAGGGTAGCCATGTTTACAGAAAGAGAAACGAAAAGAAAAGAAGAATTCTGAAAGAAAAAATGGGAAGTACTGGCCGGCTAGCTAGAGGGACGTCTGCGCGCGTATGGTTTGAACAAAGAAGCTGCTTTTCTAAATTTGGGATTTCACTTTGAAGTACCTTCCTGATCAATGGTTTGAGTCATTCCACATGATCAAGCTGGACGTTATCGTTGTTTTTGTACGTACTAATTTAATTAAGATACACCTCTTAATAATTATTACGCTCGCTGGCTCTTGTTAACTAATCATATTATATATATATTATATAAAATTCGTGGATCATCTGGGCAATTTATAATTAATTAATTAGCAATTCTATCTATGACTTTTCCTTGAATGCAATATTTTTGTTCATGAATGTTGGAGCACTGATAAATTAGAATCATCATCATGCGTACTTGATCATAGCTAGAGACACTTTTAGCTAATGAATTATCTAGCTAAACCAGTTGATCTTTTTTTTTTTTTTTAATTTTCTTTCTTAATTAGGACGTAGTAGTAGTTTATAATATCACTTCAAATAATTGAATTCTCCACTTAATTTAGGAAAATAATATATATATTCAATATTGCAATCATGATATATTTCATATTAACATTTTTTATAGACATATATAACTAGTATTAATATAGTAAGCAGTGTATACATGTCAGACTTATTATAAATAGCATAACTAATATATTATAGTTCTCTTTACAATATTCTTTATATATATATATATATGACAAGAACCATACTGTTAAAGTATTAAATAAACATGTGAATCGAATCGAAAATGGTTGAAATGTCACATCAAGAGCGTATATATAATTGTTGACGGGAAATCGATCGATCGAGGACCCAAGTAAAATATTGAATAATATGATCCCGTGCTTCACTTGCTTATTTTGCTCCTATATTTTACAATATAAAACAAACCAAAATCAATTTAGCTTGATATGGTGTCCCATATATATCTATCTTTTGGGCAGAAAAAGAAATTTATGACAGCCAGTACTTTCATATAAAATACAACATGATCTCATGTGTTAGAGGTTGACCTTACTGATCCAAAACCGTTCTATTTCATCATGTTTTTAATGAACACCAAAATTGCATGTATTTTGCACTTCAAATATCAAAATCAACAATTTGAACATCAAACTTCTCTTTTTTAATTTACACTCTAATTTGTAAATCAACTAGTTATTAGATATCATATATAGGACTCCAGATTTTTTAGAAAATTGTATCGCTCCGTTTGTTTATACAAACCTCCTATCTCATCTCATCTCAATCATTATAAATTTTTTTTAAAATTCTCATACAAAAATATAATAAATAATTTAACCTTTTCAAATTTCAAAATAAAAATAATACTAAAAAATATATTCTAATAATATTTTATTCAACTACTATTCAAAATATTTCATCTCATCTCATCTCATCTCATTTGAACTGTGTATCCAAACGGAGCTAAGTATCCCGCTAAAATTTAATAAAAAAATAAAAAAGTAAAGTAGTGAATAAAAAATAAAGAGCAAACATGCATTCAAGCCGGATGTGGCGTGAAGTGTTATTTTACACCCTCCAATAAAAAAGGAGACCTAGGCGATCTACGTTTTATTCATGGTGGAATCGATTTGAGGAAATAATCTCTCCCTTCCGCTTTCTCCCTTAATTCTCCAGAAGCCCCTCTGATCTCTGATCCTTTCTCCCCCCACTCAGCTCTCCTCTCTCTTTCTGTCAGTCGCTCTCTATCATCTCAAACCCATAACATGACATCAGTCCCTATATCGAGCCCAATTGTTTTATTGGATTTGTTTACGTGCACTTGGTTCTATCGTTCACTTGTTAGATAGTCTGTGTTACAAGCATAAATTGGAGGGTGTAAGTCCTGTATTAACACAGCGTCCAGCCCCGCACATCTTAAAAACAAAACAAGAAAAAGGCAAAGAAGAAATTATTTGATGTCACTTGAGATGATAACATGAGACTGATTATCGAAAATTAGTCGCAAAATAAAAAAGTTGGATATTGAAGATTATCCGGCAAAGCTAACTCTCATTTTTAGGAGGCCTGTGCTCAGATTGCAATGGAGTATGTAACTAAGGGTGATAAACTGACCGGACCAGTCGTTTCGGCTTGGACCGGACCGAATCGAGACTAAGATCGGTCGATCGCTGTCCATATTTTAGAGGATTGAAAAGTTTCAATCCGGTCCCTGTTCAGGATTTTTCCACTCCAAACAGAATAAAAAAATAAAAATGAAACCGGACGACCGATTTGCACCCTTAATAATATAACAATAGTAGCATTATCTCTTGAGTTACTGCCGGACATGTGGTAGCCCAGAACATTTATGCCTGGATGGGCCAGCAGCTAGGCCTAGAATTTTTGAACAAGCCTGCCGCATGCACAACCCAAAGATTTTAGTTCTTTTTGTTTTTTCTCTTCCGCGCCTAATTTTGAGACCTTATTATTATTATTATTATTAAATTTTTTTTTATGGGAAAATGAATACAACAAACATGCCAAAGAATTGTAGCTGAAGATGTGCAGCGAAGTTAGGTGAAATGGGACTGCTCAATCTTCCAATAAATGTTGTTGCAGGTGACCCCATGCTATCTATATTGACTTACCAGAAGACTATATATACCCACAAGACTTGAAAGTTGAAACTGTTTTAATTTGTTTTTCCAGCATTTTCCAATTTCCCAAAGGTCCAGTTTTTTGCATCATGTGCTCTTATAACATCATTTTTTTATTTTTTTGTCATTATTACTTTATTGCTATCATCAACGAGCTTATCTTCAAGACGCTTTTTTATGATGTACTTATTTTGTCTCTACTTTCGAGCTCATCTTGAAAGTAAAATATTATTGAGATTTATATATATTTTTATTAAAGTTGTTTTTCGAATTTTAAAAGTTAAAGTGAGAGGGACCGAAACTTATAATATTAATTTATTGAGTATTTAATATTATTAAAAAATTTATTAAACTAATTATAAATATTTTAATTATCATTTTATGTGATATATCTCACTTTGTACCCTAAATTTTAGATAAAAGTTTTAGATAATCTTATATATTTTGTGTCTTCTCAAAGAGGATAATTGGTTCTTGTATATATTCATTTAAGCTATCTGTTTAATAGTATTTATGTGGAGTTATAAGGTAAAGGAAGGGAAAAAAATACTCGGAATAATGATTTGTATAAACTTTAAATATATAATTGCGCTCTTTGTAAAAATTTAGGCCATAAAAATATTTTAACAAATAAAATTTTTCTTGTATAGTCTATTTTCTTTTATAAAGGACCTACATGAAGATGACATTTGCACATTTAAAACTTATACCTAATATTATTCAGACAATTGTCCAAGCTAAAATTTGATGATCACATGATTCGGCCGCTTGGGACAATACGGTATCTATCTGGAGTGGAATCATGACCCCATCAATTAATTAACACATTAACCATGCATCCATGCAGACATGGCATATGATCAGTTATCTTTACGTACGTCCATTGAATATGACACATTCAAGAAGTCATACCTAAACTGAGAGATTTTCTTCAGGCAGCCACTATAAAGAAAAATAGATTATTTTACGATGAAAATGATTATTTGTTATAAAAGTAGATTTATATGAACTGAAAATAATAATTTTTAAAAAAAATAATTTATTATAAAATGTCATTTTTCTTGTAGTAATCATGGGTTTTTGTTTTTGTTTTTTAATTAAACAAAACATTTCCTTTTTATATATATAGAGAGAGTAATTAATGTGGATATTCGTATTGAGTGGCCACAAATTGAAGGTTGTCTCTATGATCTGTCTACCAGTCGTAGCCTGCTCGTAGGTCAACAACTACCAGTGTACCACTCTTCTCTATAATTTACCATTATCAGCTATAATATTAGTCCTAATTGTCATTATGATTCTTTCTAATTGGATCGACGATCGAGTTGTTAAAAAAAAAAATTATGACGATTAGGGTTAATTGATCATGTGAAAGAAAGGTAGCAAGAACGTACTGTTCATTAAGGCAATCATATTATATGATGATTAGGGTTTGACGCATGCAGGCCAGCCAGCTCCTTTCCTCTAGCTAGGAAAACCCAACATTTTCTTACCTATTTTTCACCGAAACAAGTTATATATCATGATCACCCGCTCCTATTCAAAACACGAGGACTCCTAATATATACTCATGTGGAAACAAATATTATGTATACGTGCACGACTTCATGCCTAGAAGAACATTTTAATTTATTGAATTTTAACTAAAGGACGTCCTTTAGTAAAAATCTCACAAAATTACATGATGATGAGGAGGAGTTCTACTCCTAATTAGCAACCTCTAAATAAACTAAAATCTCTCCTGAAATTGCTAGCTCTTAATTCTATCAGGCCGTCACGTTTCGGCCTCTGCATTAACGGATTGGGAGCCGGCCGCCGGGATGATGAGGGGCTCACGTTGCCTGTCATTATGATCCTCTAAATCCTCGTTGTTCAAGACTTGCTGCTTGGATGACTTAGGTTTCCAATAAATTGCATAGAGAATCAGCTGAGCTGTTCCAAGAAGAAATCCAGTCCCGTTTGGCGTCTACAAGATTAAACCATCCCTTTCAATTATGAGAACTGATCTAGCAATTACTTGCATGGTATAATTATTTATTAGCTGATCATTTTGTTTGATTTCCTCCAAGGATTAATACTTACTCCTACAAACCAGTCTTTTGTGAGAAAGGCATAGAATGCCCAAACTCCTCCGTTCACGAAAAGGATGAATGAGAGAAGAAAAGGCATGTACTCCACACTCTTCGTGGTCACCACTGTTTTCTTCAAAAAGTTTTAACAGCTTTGACATAAGATTACATGATAAGTATATATGAATTATAATCGCCTTTTGTTTTTCATTGACAGATCTTACCATAGCCGATAGAGGTGAAGCATATGCAATCATGCTGAAGCCTACACACAGTAAACCTGCAACATCAATCCGCACATCACCATGTAGCAAGAATTGTGTCAACAAAACTGCTGCTGCTGGAAACCCCACATCCAGAATTGCAACAAGTATGGCGGTTCTAGCCTGAATTAATACATATACAGCAACACTGATGTGATGATATATATAATTCAATGGAAACTTAAACTCATTTTGCAGAAAGCTGAGATCGAGAAACAAAAAAAATCATATATACCTTCATTCCAGGAGGGGCGTAAAGCAGAAATATGTAAAGAAAAATAATCTCTACAACAGCACCGAACATATTAACTGTGGCAACGAGCAAGCTATCAGGCTTAATAAGTCCATAGTAAACCCAAAAATATGCATTCAACAACTTGCAAATGTATGGAAGGCTCTCAAATTCCTCGGTTGATCTACGCTTCAAAATTCTCCAAAATGTTGGTCTACGTACAATTAATTTGTCAGTGCCATGATCAGAAAGAAAAAAGAAAAACAAAGTACTAACAAGAAAATAAATAAAAACTATATCTAGATGAGCATACTTACGTGGGTGAGAGGTAGACTAGCCCCGACATAATATTGCCTGAAACATATATATTATACAAGCAAGAAAATCAATCGAAACAAACTGAAAAAGAACCAAAGTAATTTAATTATAAAGGCTGTATAAATTAAGAAAAGAGATGGGACGTTGTTGTTACCTAGCACTCCAGTAAAGTAAACTAAGCTTATCATGCTGAGAAAGATTAGTTTGATCAGTACTCCAACAAAGAAAAGCAAAGATTGGATCTGATCTTCATGTAGAGTGGATCGAGACTTACAGACTCGTACTTCAATTATATATGTTTGAATCATACGATGTTTTACTTTTTGATCTTTGTTCTTTTTCTTTTCTTTTAAACCAATCAAATGATTTTACTAAAAAGCAGTCACTTTCTCTGGCATCAGGTAACATGAAAGCCTTGAAAACTGATGATACTTTATCCCCAGGTTAAAAAAGAGAGTTACTAAAGCTGTAAATATATTCTCTACAAAAATAAAGTTATAAATTGATTTTATGTACTATATTAAATTTATTTTATAATAAAAATTATTTTATAATTCAACATACCATATTATTTCAATTTATAAATTTATTTTATAACATGCGCCGGCGGTGATTAAAACATTTCTCGTTCAAAAAATCTTATCTGAGCTGAAAGTTCCTCGCATTGACATGGCACATGATCCAAATTCGAGATGAATGATAAGATTGCAGGTAAAGAGTGAATATGAAAATGAAGTTGGCAAAACCAGACACGCATGCAGCAGCATCGATCCATGCATCAACATCAACATCAACATCAACATCTATTGCACCTGACTTCAATAAAACAAGTGGGACAGGACAGCGGGGAACCATTCAA
Organism: Pterocarya stenoptera; assembly: GCA_003123785.1. Taxonomy (NCBI): domain Eukaryota; kingdom Viridiplantae; phylum Streptophyta; class Magnoliopsida; order Fagales; family Juglandaceae; genus Pterocarya; species Pterocarya stenoptera. The sequence goes on along the minus strand of QEOT01122688.1, from coordinate 11,382 downwards.
TCATGTATGAATTAAATTAACAAGCCCTCACCTCTCCTCCAGAAATTAAAAAATTAAAACGAAAAGGAAAGATGGTAGAGCATCTAAACCTGTGGATCACATTATACGACAATCGACGTTAGTTTTGGTGACTAATATACTGATCTATATATCATTTGCAATTTTCATTATTATATCATGCGTTAAAAAACGTCTAATTCTATAAAGCAGAATTAATGTGTGTATTAATTCCAGCATTAATCATGCATAATGATGGTAATAGTACTGACTTACTTAATTCGATGGTGGCCGTGACATTTACATTAATGATGGCCCATGGGTGACGGTACTGACAATATTAATGGTTCTTGTAAAAAAAAAAAAAAGCTGTAATATTTATACAAAAGACACATTCATGACTTGTAGGCATGAAATTTAAAATTTAGATACTTGAACTATTAATATCTTTATTATTATTAATTAATTGGTTATAATAAAAAAAAGAAAATACTTTATCTACAAAGTGATTACATATAAATAAATCTATAAATTGATGTGGCTTGATGTGGTATGATAGAATATAAAATTATTTTTATTATAAATAATTCGAACGGATTCTATAAAAACACATTAGTTTATGAGTTTATTTTATATAATATCTTTATATATGTAGCAGTTATCTAAAAAAAAATCATATGTAAATAAGAAAGACGCCGTAGGAGATCTAAAGTCAACTAATTATTTTAAATAAAAATTATGAATGACCTAATTAAATATATTATTTTTCGTTCAATTACTTTAACTGAGCTTAACTCGTTTGTTATTAGAAAACTTCTCAACTCATCTCATCTAACTATTATAATTTTTTCTAAATTTTCATATAAAATAAAATAAATAATTCAACTTTTTCAAATCCCAAAATCAAAATAATATTAAAAAAATATTCTAATAATATTTTATTCAACTTTTAATTTTAATCTCAATTCATCTTATCTCATCTACGAAAAAAAACGAGATTTTCATTTATTGAATAGCATAAAAGAGAGGTGAATTATATATATATATATATGCCAGAACGTACACAATTGTCAGTAATATTAAGACTCGGTTTAGATACACAAAACATCTCATCTCATCATTACAATTTTTTAAATTTTCACACAAAATATAATAAACAATTTAACTTTTTTAAATTTTAAAATAAAAATAATACAAAAAAATTATATTATAATAATATTTTATTCAACTTTTAATAAAATATCTCATCTCATCTCATCTGAGCTGCATAATCAAACGAGACTATTTGTCGTGCATAGGTCACATGAAAGTTAATAATTATAAAGATCGAGTTGTTGATCCTTAGTTTCTACTTTGACTCTCTATTTTAATTTTTTTTAATGATTAAAAATGTGATTGATAATGAATCTATATATTTTTTTTAAAAAAAAATACTTAAAAGAAAAAAGAAAAGTAAAATTACATTGAGAACACGGCTAACTATACATGTTGAGCGGCATAGTAGCATGATCCTTATAAAAAAATAGTTTTTTTTTGAATAATTATAAAAAATAGTTTGAATATATATATATGGTCACTTACTACAATAAAAATTATTTGTAGTTAATTATTTGTCGTAAAAATAAATTTTTTTATTAAAATGAGTGTATTCTTTTTGTAAATAGTTACTCTCATTATAAATATATGTTTTTCTTGTAGTAGCCATAATTTCATGCATACCTATTTGTAATCATAAAAAGTAGGGCAAAGAGATTCCAAGCGCACCATGACCATAGATCACGTATAAGGCCAAAAATAAAAGGATAGCCACCGGACTGATCTGTATTAGATATCGACATGAGCCAATAGCTAAGCTTACTAGATTGATACGTTTCGGTCATTTAAAATCATCGCCTAGCATATATATAACATTATTTAGCATATACATGCATGACAGGCAAGATTCGAGTTGATCATCCGGCAATGTCCTACTCAGCGTTTTCAGCAATGAGTCCTTTGATAATTTGTATGACTCTCTCAGCCACTTGTGATGTTGGATATTCCGAGAAGAAACCATGTTGCTTTCCTTCAAGCTCTAGGTACAAAATCTTCCTTCCAAGTTGGCTAGCTCTTTCAACCTTTTTGCATAGTTCTCCACCGGCCTATCCATCAAAATTTCATCGCCGCCTACAACGTCCATGCACCAAAATCGGATCGAGGGCCACTTCTGCTAGGTTGGGACTAGAGGGTCCAAAGGGGTTCACCAAGGGGTGGTCTACAGTTCATCCAGTTGGTATATATAACACACCATTTACATCACTTAAATCTTAAGATTTTATTAGTAAGTAGCACTGTTCATCCGGGTTCCGGCCCGGGAACCCGGGTATACCCGGACCGGAAAGCCGGATTTGGTTCCGGCCCGGGTTGGCCTGGGTCAGATCCGGGCCAGAACCCGGGTGAATCCGGGTTTGTGAAACCCAGAATTCCGGGTTCTGGGTTGTACCCTTTTTTTTTCCCCCCCGCATTGGGCACATAGAATTTGATGTCCATATTTGATATTCATAAAAACTGTCTTCGAAGGGAAACTAACGATCATTATCTTTCACTCTACAATAATATAATTAGAACGGAAATGGAAAAATCACCAATACATTCGATTTCAAATAACTACACTATGCCATTGCCTGGCACTGCCAGAACCTCCTAAATTATTGATTTTCCATTACAATAGTTTCACTGTATGTTCAGAAGTGTCAAATTTGCCTACAAATTCTATGTGACTCCTCAATTTCTTTGATGGAACACTTGGAGAGATTATCTGCAACCTCTGTTGAATTTTGTACCGCGCTATCTGAATATAATGCACATGTCCTGCAGATACAACTCCTTTATCAAACTACACAAAGCAAAATATGAATAGTTTTCGGTAGTTTTTTAATGTTAGTGCATGCATTCACGATAGTTTTTAGGTGGGATTTGGTAGTCATGAGTACGTAGTTAATTACAAGCTAATATTATTGTTTAGGAGATCGATCAAAACGATAGGATTAATAGACAAAAAGTAAATAGAAGTTAAAAAGACCGTGTTTGATTTAGACGGACAAATAGAGCCAATTTAATTTCTCAGAAATTCACATTCCAACCATAAACAAATTTAGCAGAATTCACATTCCATGGTAAATTCAAATTAGAAAAATCAAAAAAGCCAGGATGTTAAATGCCAACATAGATATTAGTAAAAGAAATCTACCAGTCTTTGCATGAATTGCATGTTTCAAGATAAATTGCAGCTCCTGCAATTTATTTTGGTTCACATTGTCTAGATGACTAACAAGGATAGATTAAAGCAAATGTCGAGTGATTGGCTCTAAACTGAGTTTTATGATTCAGGAAACCTGTGCATTCTTTGTGCGTGCATGCGTATGTATGTCTGATGTTTATTTATAGATCTAAAGATTATGCTTCAAGAAACATGGGTACTTACACACTGTTGGTTGTGTAGATTGTTTGATGTGTTACCAAAGTAAGGGGAGTTGAGGGCCTGCATTCAGGGGGGATAAAAAAGAATAAAATTATTTATGAGTACTTACATGACTAAAGAATGTTTAGAAACAAACATGAATATTTGAACTGATAACTGCATGCTCTTTCTGATTACAAGTCTCTTGCAGAGTATAATGTATAGAAGGAACATCACCTCAATTTGACCCAGAAAAAATCTGATAGAGCCAATGGTTTTTTTTTTTTTTTTTAATATATAAGTAGTTTGGTGCATGGTTAATATTGCACATATACTTTTTTTTTTTATAAATATTGCACATATACAATATTACTGCAAACCATGCTTTTATTTTGTTGTTGTTATTTTAATTTTGATGTATTGATTTCTTATAAAGAGTAGGTGTTGTCAATTGTCAGTTCCCTCTTATGTTAGGGAGCTACGAGATAGATACTTGTTTTCTTTTAACGACTATCTGGAAAAATTGCTGGGGTGATTGGTTTTTTATTGTGATGGTGTTACTTCTTGCATTCAGAAATGGCTTCCAAAGGCTGGATAAGATCAAAGACTCCAATAGACAAAGTAGACAGCTGGAAGAACTTACTGGAAAGATGAGGGAGTGTAAAAGGTACAAAAATAATAATTTATATCTGGTTTTTCATTCATACATCATTTATGCATTGAACTTTGGTAAATAGGGGTAGAAAAGAGTCCATTCTTGACCATGCCATGTTCCCAAAAAAATTCTAAATATTTCAGATAACAGTTTTTGAAATTTGTGTGTTCAGGATTTATACATAAATGATCATTTTCTTTAAGAAGAGTGAAGGTAGCCCAATTTTATTAATTGCCCTCACTTTCGGCTAAGGAATACATATTCAAAAAGAAAGCTTGAGGGTTAGGAAATTCTCAAAAACCAAGCTTTAAAAGCTGCTAGCAAGCTATTTGCTATTTACAACACATGGAGTTCCAGATTTATTAAAACAAAATGACCAATTAAAATGCGAGATAAATGATTTAAGGAAGAAACATAACAGTGTTATCTGATGCTTCAATGTTGGCCAATCCATCAGCCAATTTATTACCTTCTCGGAAAATGTGTCTAATGCTATACAATCCATGTAAGAGAAGAGAGATAGCACCTCATCCCTAAATCCCAATACTACCAAGGTGGTTTGCTACCATTTTTTAGCCATGTAACAGCCATCAATGAACTGATTATATCTCAATTGAATGTAAGCTCAACTGGTAACATAGCAAAAAACTATGTTTAAGAGTAGACACTTCAGCAAAAGTGTTAGTCCCATGGCCTAACAGGGAGCAGGGGAACCTGTTGTGAATTGAGCGTGCAAAATGGATGCCTAGGAATTGGTTTCTTAGCCTAAAAAAGGGACAAAGTTCCCACAGCCAATGGATGACTTGATAGATAAATGATTATGTTTTAATAACTTTTTTCAGATTAATCAAGGAGTTTGATCGTGAACTTAAAGATACTCAAATAGTTTTCAACCATAAATATAAAATATTAGAGGTGTCAAATCGTGTTAACGGGTCGTGTTCGTGTCGTGTCAAGACATGTATATTATACTATATAGGTCAATCCCAACCCGACCCGTTAAGCTTATCGTGTCAAAATCTCAAACCCTAACACTACCCGTTAACATAACGGGTCGTGTCGTGTCAACCCGTTTATGTAAATCGGTTGAACATACTTGAAATTAACCCGTTTGACCTAGTTAAGTTTAGTATAATTTTATATAAATGTTAAAATCACAATATCTACAAAAAAATATAAAACTAATTACAAGTCTAAAATTACAATCCAAACAATAAAAATATAGAAATTAAAATCTCAAAAATTTTATTTTTAGGTATAAGGGTATAATTGTAACTTTAATTTTCTTAACGGGTCATAACGGGTTAACCCGTTATCAACCCGTTAAGCAATCGTGTCTTAACGGGTCAACCCGTTTTGACCCGAACCCGTTAAGGCTAAACCCTAACCCGCTTTTATCGTGTCGTGTTCGTGTTGGGTTAATGGGTCGTATCACATATTGCCACCCATATAAAATATGACAAAGAAAACAGAGCAACCCACCAAGTTCTGAATAGGCAACACGAACATATAAATCAATTAGCACTACTTGAGCAGAAGAGGAAGCATCATCCATTAGACAATAAAAGATACTCAAATAGTTTTCAACCCAAACCCAGATTAGGCCGAGTTCTAGACTAACGATTGTGAACAATAGACCCAGAAATCCAATGGAGAGAGAGAGAGAAGGAGATAGAGATAGAGAGAGAGAGAGAGAGAGAGAGAGAGAGAGTCACGGGAAAGGACTTGGGGAAAGGTCGACGGTGATGGAGATGCGGCGGAGGCGATAAGGTCACGGTGAGGATGCACGGACTTAGGGTTTTCGTTTAGCAAGCGTAATGCGTAACGAGAGAGAGAGAGAGAGAGAGAGAGAGAGAATGCCGAATGGGTTATGAGACTGGTCTGGTTTAGGAAAAGGGTATCGGGGTTAAAACCCGGTACTCGGGTTTGTAACCCTTATCCGGACCGGACAGGTCTGGGTTTTTCAACCCGGATTCTGGCCCGGGTTTGATCCGGGCCGAAACCCAGAACCGGATCCCGGTTTTCCAGGTTTTGGACCGGGTCGGGAAAAAACCCGACCCATTTGAACAGTCTTATTTGTAAGATTCAAATTACAAAATGTATCTTTCAAATCAAATTATGACATATAAGCACTTTACTAGCTAGATGTGCTCTATATACCGATTTGATAATAAAATTTCTTATATAAAAAAACATTGAGAGATTAACATGTAGTTGACCAAAACAAACAGGTCTCGCATGCATACACATTTAATTTTGTCTTCATTATTGTGAGATAAGTTCAACTACAACTTGCAAAAGATAAAGGCCAAAATAATTGATATTTGACTACAAATGGTATATGATGACAGCATAGAAGGTAATAGTTTTTTTCCCCTTACAATCACCCACTTGTTCTCAATATGATAATGTTATTATGTACATAAGAGTTCCTAACACGTGCTAAACCACACACACATATATATATATATATATACATGCATGTATATATTCTCCATCTATAGGCCGGACTTACTAAATGTTTGGCCGGCCGATGCTCATGATCATATACATGTTTACAAATTAATGTATTCCATGTGATGTTTTACTAAATTGAGAAAATTAACTATTCTGAAAAATGACAAAACATGAACATATATTACCATGTTTTTCTTTGTTAACATATCATGTCATTGAGATCTAGTTAGTTATGATCTTCACGGCCATGATCAACTAATAAGATTCACTAAAAACGAACTGTTTTCACTATTTACCAAGGCCAATTCTCACTAAAACATGGCATGCATGTCTCTATATATCATGCTAGCGATCGTGTCTCTATTCTCCTATATATCATGCTTATATATATATATATATATATGAAAAATGATTTGGGCAAATTTCATTTTGAAAAAAAAAATCAATATATTAAGAAAAATCAACTTATTTTTATTTTTTATTTTTATGATGGGTATGTTTTTTTTTAAAAGATTTGGTATACGCTGTGAGTTTGCAATAATTACTAGCATTACTTCGTACCAGTACTAGCTAGCATGCATGTCATGCGCCATGCCTGTCATACATATCCAAACTCCAGAATGCTTCACATAGCCTCCCTTCCTCTGACCTAGTCCTCACGCTTCCGCCAAAAAATGGAGACAATAGCACATAACCCCGCTCCCGAATTGGCTGCAACTCGACCGAACCCTTGCCCCCAAGCCTAATTGCAATATGATGCGCTATGTTCCCACCATACGAGTCACCCAACACAAATACCTTAATTATCAAAGTCTACTAATATCCCATCACCTAAACACTTTTGATTGTCCTTATAATTCCCATGGCTAGATTTAATTTGTAGCCATCTTAGAGAGCATATTGCATCATCAATGGCGGCACGCCAGAAGTCTATGCTCTGGCGCTAGTCTAAAGTCTGGTGCAACGACAAGGACCCTAAGCATAGATGCAAGGCTGTGACATATGTTGTGGAAGATGGCATCAACACACGAATCGATGCAGAAGCCGCCGCCATGAAAGTAGTATAGGACAGGAAGCGCGGCGAACAAAGGCAGTGCAACTGTAGGCTTGTGTGTTTGGCAAAAAGACAGTCTTTCCAGTGAACCGAGTCATCATTGATGATGGTGATGTCGGAGTCTATGTTGGTTGAGCATGAAACGGAGCCATCGCTATAAAGCTTCACAAGACCGAAGCAATCTTCAACCACATGATCAGGAAGAGAACCCATTGTTGTACCTCTGTTTCTACTTAAGTGTGATATATTAATGCTTGCATGTTTGGTTTGGGAAATCATGAGCTCTATGTGGGGAAGAAAGGTATATTAATATAATGTATATATATACACACACACATAGTCATAAACTACACTAAATTTATTGATCATTTCCACTTGTTCTTATGATTATTTATCTTGTGGGAACAGTACTTGCATGTATGCATGTTTGTTTCTTATGAACGTAAGTATATTTTAGGCAAGAGGAAATTGTCATAGTCCGATACCAAAAATAATTATTTTCGAACTATTAAATGCCAAGATTGCAATAATCATCATTCATCATTTGTTTAAAGTTTGATTTGCATGTCTTAGGTATCGTTTCATATATGCATTACTTCCAAATATAATTATTCGAATATCAATAATTCCCTTTTTTTAAAGGAAACAACTCTTTGTGCAAATTAAATATGTAGCATTGAAAAATTTTTATTCCAAACCTGTCAAACTACCTAAACCCACACAAGCGAGTAGAAGCTTTGCAAACTAGAGGGTCAGACCAAAACTGGGGCGAATCATGAACATTTTCTTTTCCTACATTTTTAGTCCCCATCCCATCGACTCCCCCTTGATCCTACTATACATATATATATATATATATATATATATGTGTGTGTGTGTGTGTATGTATATGTATATGTATATACAAAAATAAAGCTTGATCCTACTAATTGATTTTAGTTCAATAATAGTTGCATGGAAGATTATGAAAAACAGTACTGATCTATATTTACAATAACATCCTAGCTACCAATTAATTAACTATAACTTTTTATGGGATTGACTAATATTGCTGAAAAGTATTACGTCTATCTAGCGTACTTTATCGAACTACATCAGTTTATAAATTTATTTTTTTAAAGTCTCTTTGTAGACCAATTTCATTTTCTATAATAATTTAAGTACGTAATTGATACATAAAATTATTCATCATGTGTCACATCAATAAATACAATTGGAGATAACAAAACCTAATATGAAAAATAATTTTATTGTTCAAACGAAATAGACAGCATCTATTAAATATAAAATACGAAATATTTTAATTATTTTACTTATCAACATATATAAAATGACTAATATCATATAATTCCACCTAGGATTAGGGGATAGAATAAATAATTATAGGAACCTTAAATCATTAACATATATTTTTGAAAAATTATGTATACTATACTACCATCTCACTTATATTGTACTATATATAAGATATGGCATATTTATCATCATTGGATGATCCTTTATTAGTGATTTTTTATTAATATCCAATAGTGATAAATATGACGCATGTTATATTATGGAATAAAAATGAGATAAAAGTGTGTTGTATAATATTACTCTATATTTTTAGAGAGTTGAATAGTCACTCAAACCCAATACTACAGTTCTATTAACTTTAATTAACGCATCGTGTTGACTAGGTCTAACCAAAAAAGAAAGACCATCGAGGGTTTGCAATCAACTACAAATAAGTTTTTTCTCTTATATGTTGGTCCAAGACTTCATGTCAAGTTCTTCCAATGTCATCCGACCATTTTAAGGCTTTCCAACCAAGTAGCATTGTTTTTTGAAATATTCGGTCAAAGTAATATTATTAAAGATGTAATATTATTCTGCCCATGTCATTGAATTTTTTTTAGAGTAATTTAATTTATTTTAATAGGGATGGCGATTGGTGTTTTCAGGTAGTGTTCGCGTCGCATCAAGTTATAAACATTTGACTTTATGGATTAATCTAAACCCAACACATTAAGCTAAACATATCAAAATTTTAAATCTTAACCAAACCATTTAGATAATAGGTCATGTCGTGCCAATTTTGACCCGTTTAATAATTAATTAGAAATAGGTCAACACAATATGACTACTTAAATGAGTTGAACTAACATGCATAACTCATTTGACCTAATTAACATAATTTTACATAAAAATTAAAATCTATATTTATTAGTAGTTACAATATCTTTAAAAAAACATAACCTACTAACAAAAAAATATCAACATTTTTTCAAATTTGAACATATAATAAAATCAATATTATAAATAGGCATGTTCATTCGGGCCAGGTTTTGTTTTGGGCCAAGTCCAAAACCTAATTAACTGAGTTTCGGCCTAGAACAAATCTTGGCCAGTACTCACATAGAAAAACTCGGGTACACCTGGTACCCTTTTTCTTGTTTTTCAGTTTGATTGTTTTTGTGTTTCTTTTTTCTTGTTCCTTTCTTTGTGGGGGCATTGTGGGCTTATCCATCTCTCCTTGATATATAAATTGTTGGCCTGGAAGTTTTTTTTTTTTTTTAAGCTAACACGTGTTTTTTTTTATTCGTGTTGGTTTAAGCTTTTGTTCTGAATTTCGTTGGTTTGTAGATTTCTTTGAGCCAACTTTTTCTTCTTCACATTCCTCTTGGTTTAATTTTGACAGACTATAAAGAAAATGCTGGAGCATCAGTTTCTAGTAAATAGTATATATGAATCCCATGTTGTGAATGTAGGGAGATGCATATGGGCATGTATGCAGTTAGCCTTTTATTTTTTTTGATAAGTAAACGAGTTGTGCAACACGAGGACTTCCCAGGAGGTCACCCATCCTAGTACTACTCTCGCCCAAGCACGCTTCACTGCGGAGTTCTGATGGGATCCTGTGCATTAGTGCTGGTATGATCGCACCCACAGTTAGCCTTTTATTTATAAACAAGTTGGTTGCATTGGATGCTGAATATATACATTTTTGTGTAATTTCATCTGCATTTCGTTCTATCTTGGACTGCAGTGTGTTGATTTTTGTAATGGCTTGCTTTTGATGGTGTTCATTCTGATCTTTAGTACATATATGGGTCAATCGATTTCTTTATCACTTTGTTTAGTTATTTTAATTGGGAGTCCAACGCCACAGCTAGCAGAGTTTTGCAAAGTAGCATCAATGCTTGGCCTGCCTATTACTTCTCCAAAAATTTATACTCATTTGTTTTAGTTCTTTATCACTTACCAATAGGAATTCCTCTCTTCAAATCTCAGTTAAAGAATACAAGTTTATATTACATTCTCTGAAGAAATGTTTTCTTTTATTAGTTTGTGATCACAACAATCTATGTGTTTTGTAATATTCTTATAAGCAAATTAATTCAAACAATGTAATATGTAGTGGATTGCATAGTGTATGTCGCCTGCATTTTGATTTTATTTTATTTTATAAAATTATTCTAATACTACATCAATATCATATAAACAATGTAGGCTTTTACGTAGAAAAAAAAAAGGTTCAACTCGGAATCCAGATTTAAAAAATTCGGATTTATTCAGGTTTTGGCCAGGGTCTGACCTGAGCTAACCCGGTCCGGATTCCGACTTCAGTTTGAAACCCGAAGTCTAGTCTGGGTACCTATACCCAGGTTCCCGGGCTAGAATCCGGATGAACAGTTATATTTCTTTTATTTCCTAGAACATTTAGCAGGCTATGACAAGAACTGTATTATATCCATACGAACCTAATGAATTAACATCACAAGCTTAAAATGTATGTTC